>OY754873.1:8728195-8980832 GCA_963576445.1 Lithosia quadra | reverse complement strand
GACAGAACCGCCAATAACTTTCCGTAAATGTGGTGGGAACTTTTAACGGTTTAGTGACACTCGTAAACATTGACTCAATTTATGAATAACGTAATTGACTCTTGATTTTATTACAATACTTAGAATATATTATATACTTCCGTAAAGAGCTATGGTACCTATACCTAGGTATTTAATGAGTTTGTACGAGATTGATAGGTTCTGAAACGAATTAGTGAGTACTATATAGGTATAATAATATCAAAATGACATATTTGAAAGGCATTGAGATTTAATATTCATATTTTTTGTTACTACTAGACTTATATAATATACCTACCTACCTAGGCGTGAATAATGAATAATAATAATATATAGGTACCTATATATTATATTATCACTAATATAACGTGCATAGCGATAGTAATAACTGAGAGCTTAAAGTAGGTAGGTACCTACATGGAAAAAAGGCACAAAGTCAGTCTAAACCCAGAACCCTCACTTTATCTAAAACTGTACCAACAATTAGTAGACTGCCTTTTATAGCGAAGTAATTTTTTTCCTTGATGTGTCCTACAATATTTAAATAAGTCGTTATCAGATTTTTAGAAGTTTTCAATTAGCTGTAAGGATTATTGAATAGTCTCTGAGCTGCGTTTGCGCAAAGTTAAAGACTCTGGTTGTAAAGAAATTGTTAATAAATGAAATCGTCTTCACAGCGGTAATGCCAGTAATTTTCAAAGCCTTCAATTGGAGATGGAACCCTCTATCCTAATTGATCCTCTTGCACACAACATTTTAGCACAGTGAATGAATTTCTTGTGGAGATAACCAAAATATTAGAAAAATTATTGAACCTAATTACAGTGCCGAATAATGAAGTCGCCTAATAATAAAGATCTGCAACTCACATGTCGAAGATATAGTAATTGTATTATTAAAATAATAATCTGCATAGTCTCGAAAACGAATATGATTATGACGATTTAAATTCAACACCAAAGTAATATAAAAAGAGCTTAGAAGGTGATTAAGCTGCTATAATTAATTTAATAGCACTCAACAAATCTGAAGCTTGTTGTGCCTCATTAATAATAAAGTTGACACCTCAAGAATCTATTGATTATGTATGTAAATATTTTTTTATTATATTATTTGCACATTAAAATGAATATTTTACATAAATTAGGAATATTATATCAACGAGATGGGTCGCGCGCGACGTATTCCTGGTCTGAAATCAATAATACTATTTAGTAAGAAACTGCAGCTTACTCGTAGGTACTTTACCACACGATCACATAACTCATCGGTGATATTTAAAATACCCTCCTTCCTTGAAAATCCTTGTCAAACCTCTAATTGCGAAGTGGCTGGACGTCCCAATTTTCCGTGAAGCGAATGCCAGCTGCCACGCTATTCCCTAAACGTCAATTTATTTTACAATTACAATATGGGGTTCTTCAAGAAGGGCATTACAAGGTTTTTGCAGGGTCGGCAGCGCGAGTGTGACGCCCCTGGTGTTGCACGCGTCCATAGGCCACGGTAACCGCTTTCCATCAGTGTGGGCCGTGTGCTTGTCTGCCACCTAAGTGGTATAAAAATAAAATCTACGCTGAGCTCTACGACTAGCACTTGGTTAGCCAACAGTTCGTCGTAGAACGCAACGTGTTATAAAATGCATTCCCTAACACATAAGGGCTCGTCGGCGAACAGATGACCTCTCCCTCCCATCGCTGTTTTGTCGTCTAGTATGGCTTGAAATAATATTTCCACACGTCGCGTGGTGAGAACAGTTCTAGCTACTAGGGCTGCAACTCAATCTATCCAGCTATGTTAAATACAAAACAGAATGCCTAAAGCTATATTCCTATAGCACGCAACACTCCAAAGGATATATTATTATTATTCTATTGTTATCGTTATTATTATGCTAATTACTCTATTTTTGATATCTTTATTATATACAGACCACACAGCGCTATCTAGCTAGACCAAAGTAAATGGTTTGGTAATTTATTGCTAACGGGCTGCCATCTCATATCGGGCCGAAGGTCTCGTCTCTCTGTTTCACAGTGTCCTCACCCTTAGCTCGGCAGAATATTAACCATTCCCAAACATTTTCCTTTTCCATTTCCCAAAGTGAAGATTTTGAACCTAAACATACAAAGATCTATAATAGTAAGTATATTTTGTATATTATATTTAAATCTGTATTTACAAGAAATTGAACTCTTTCTTCTTCTCTTTCTTCTTCTTCTTTGAATTGAAATTGAAAATGAATCTCTTATGTGATTCAGACTTCTTCAAAAATTGTAAAACACAGTGTTTTTATGATAACAATACATCAGCCTAAATTACCCGAAATAAAAAAAATGTGTCACTCAATATGACCGCTGTGTAACGAACACTACTTACAAAAAATGTTATATAGTGAATTGGTTTAATGATATTTAAACTAATTCACTATAACAATTGTTTTGTTTTCTTATAATCGAGAATGAATTACATGTCCATGTACAGTAAAGTTAGGTATATAGTTGATATATAGTTAGAAAACATTCGTAAGTAATATTTTTCAGTACTACACGGCTGAAGCATCACTTGCGATTTAAATGTTATGGGATCGAACACTGCCATTAACTCTGCTGATGTGATCCAATTTACTCAACCAAGCAAGCCCTTTCTGTGCAGCACCATGAAGACTTCGATTTCTTAAATTTTCACGTGTTTACAATCACGGGTCCATACAGCGGTGTCAATTATTTTATGAGGCCATCAAGCTAAGGGCCACCATTTTAGCAGTATTGGCATGGTAGCAGCCTCAATCCTGACACTCCCTTGTCTCTTATTCTTTAACTTGTAATTAGGCAGGGTGAAGTCATATTTAAGAGCTCTACATTTTAAAATACTAAGAGATACAATAATAATTATTATATAAGTATCTCATAATGATTCAATGCATAATCTTGTTTAGTCTGAATATTTTTTTTTACAATGGTCACGACAATACGACTTCACTTCCCCTAATGGTAAGCTAAAGGTAAAGGCTCAGGAACGAGAATTAACATTATAGATAGGTACTACCTATAATGTTTCACATTTTCTTTCTTATATCCTCAAAGTCCATTATAGTTTACTGTGTATGCGAATTCATGTCGAACTAGTTGTAAATCACTCACTATACCTTAACTGAACCACATTCATAAATAAGCAATATGTGATACATGGTCATGGTAAATTAGCACTTATAAGGGCAAAGATGCCTCATCATCACAGTGGCCTTCCGACGCAGTATTTGTAAAAACCTTTGACAGGATTGTATTTTTTTAGTCATTATAATGATTTAGTTTTTATACTCTGATTACAGCAGATCATAAATTTCATCTTTGTTTTAGTTTTGCGGTGTACGCTCGGCTACGTGGGTTGGACGTCGCCGTCGTAGAAGATATCATGCGTGACAAGGGTCTCAATACCAGAGCAGTTAAAAAGCGGTTTTTAGGTGAAAGCCTCGAATATGAATGGGACGTAATGCTGAGACACTGAAGGTTTTATAATTTCTTCTCTTACGTAGAATATCATCGGGTACATACATACATAAAAGTTGCTGGGTGCAATGAAGAAACTGAAAACACTGCTATCCTTATATCCTAGTCTATCCTTAGTCGTCTAATAAATAGTAGCAGTTATCACAATGATACGGATTTACAGTATCTACCTTCTCAAGGAACACAGGAAGGTAACAAGAGGCTATTTTTAATGTGACCTTCTGTAGGTTGAAGGTAATGCCGCTATTTTAATTCCGCTCCAATTTCAGAGGATACCGTTGTTCACAAAATTGTTCTTTTATGTTCAAATGAAGTCGTAACATAGTGTGCTATATCAATATACCTATAACCTTTTTGTGCAGGAACCACTGGTTTACATCTACCACGAAAATGTAGATCACATTTTGCGGTGCGAAGTTTCCGGTAATTGAATCGGGCCCGAAGATGGTCTGCCGAAAGAACGCCGGAGTAATTTCATTATCAACTAAATTGCTCTGGCCGTAATATTTCGGTATACCTACATTAGTCATTGTCATTCAACTTCTTAGCCCCGTGGGACCCCGCTCCCCCCAGATTTAGCATGAACAGACCCGTCTGACTGATTTAACTACACACAAACCCCGAAATAGCTATAGCATTGGCGTAGGTTGCATAAGCTAATTTAACAATATAAACAAGTAAATCATGGAAAATTAGATATAATACAATAATATAATACATATAATATAATACAATAGAATAGAATGAAATCGAAAATACTTAACATAAAACGTGTGATATATCTACTAACAAGCAAATCTGATTTAAATTATTTATCAATTTCTATCATCAATCTATAGCAAATTACCACCTACCACTAATTAGGAAAAAAATTGGTAGGTACCATTTTCCATTTTTAGTATTTTTCTTTTAAAGTAAGATTATTACTCGTGTATAAAACATTTAAAAATGTAATTACGATTCATTAAATATATTTTTATCATAATAAAAATTTACAAAAACTATTAAGGTGGTAGGTAGTTCCACCAAAACAAAGACCTAAACAATATTATGTTCAGGTCGTTGTAGCATATAATTATATAAGCGACTTGCCCTCGTATGCACGTCCTTGTCAAATTATACACACCAATGGTATTGTTTCCTTATTTTGAACTGGAACCGGAAAATCCCTAAGATAAAATAAAAATTTGCCATAAAAACCGCAACTTAATTATCTCGGAACCGATCCAGTTCTCATTTAATTAGTCACAGCATTAAAACTATAATTGAGGTCTTTTTTACATATTTTTTCAAGCTTTCCATACGAATTATTATTCGATATTTTGAGACACGGCTGCCAGTATCTATCTCCGTCGTTTCATATATGGCGGATGATGACGATACCATCAGATATCTACCCGCTATTATCACTAGTACTATTACTAATTCCTATTTCAACAATTATGCGAAGGTTCAAAGGTCGGTTGGTAACAGTTGCAGTATTTTAATTAAATTATATGACTGACTTTCAACAAAAAACGTGTTTTAGTAGCCAAGTGGAAGTCCTTGACAGTCTGTACTACTTCAAACAGAAACCAAGTGCGGTAGACACCACATGATAACAACTTATGGTTATATCAGTTTGGAAGGTGTTTATAACAATTACTCACGACTTCATTGTCTAATATGACAGTGTGATTTCTAAGACCAGTTTTGTATTTTATTCGTAATCAATTTGCAGCAATAATTTTTTTTAGTTTGAGAAATATAACTATCTCTCGTGAAACTCGAACGGCTAGGCCGTGCGGTTTCCTGGTTGTCCAATAAGGTATCGACTAGGTCAATAATACAGCTGTAAGAGAAGGCAACTCAAAATAAGACCCTTTGCCTATTAGTCTGATGAGCTTGGAAATGTTTGGTTAAAAGCCTTCAAGAAGACACAGAAGCTAGGATAAAAATGTCCCCAGTTCCCGACGGTCGTAGTAACAGTGAAGCAAGGGAGAGTATGTACGGGTCTCCCAACAAGATTTTAGCTAGCTACCTAACCTTAGAACCTAGTCTACCTTAGAATCAATATAACTTATCAAATAAATTGTGCTAGCCACAATGGATAGAAAACGTTAACTATTAAATTGTATAGCTTCCATATTAATTAATACGAGTGCGAAACTTTGTTTATAAAACAAACTTTGTTTATAAAAATATGATAAGCAATTCAAATTTTATTCCGGAAGATCCGGCCAGAATATCATCAACAAGCAATCCAATTTTTTTATGCCAATGAGTTCTTGATGACATGAAGATAAAATCTTCCGCGCAGTGTGCCCGTTATTAGTCATATCGTCAAAGGACAAATTATCATATATTATTGTAGAACTAATCAATTACGGGCATGTAAAGGATAAATGGGTACCACGGGGACGAAGTATGCCACGAGTGAAGTCGCGGGGCACAGTTAGTAAATCATATGAGTGCAAACAAATAGAGAAGTTGAAGAATGATTTTGCGATGTCTGAATGTATATAATGTATAAAATATATTATGCTATTGTGAGTAACGTACTTATTTCAGATATAAGAAAATACGTCAGTGACATGATTTACATCTAGCTGAATTCAATGGATAATTTTATGATCAATGGACCAGTGGGTGCATAAAACCCTATTCGTTTATATTTCTTTATTATTGCTTATTACTATTTCTTATTAGATATCCTTAAACGGTTCGGACTCATAAAAAATGGATGGACGAAAGAAGATTGGCAAAACAGATAGACATAATAAGCAACGCCATTATGCGTCCTAAAGAAATACCAGGATAACAGAAATCGCACAAAATGACGTGTGTTGATGTGACTTTTATTAAAATAATATATAATATGTATATCAACACTTAGCAAATAAGATTAATTTGATTATTCAAACTAAGTGATCATTATTTGCTATTTTATTTTATTACATAGTTGATTTTGAGCGACCATTAATGGAATTACCATTGAAGCTTATCATAAATCATAAATCACCGAGAATATTTTTATAGTGCTAGGTGGCATTGAAACTGACAGCTTCTTGATTAGCGGTTAACATAGCTTATGCTGGTGACCGCCGCAGCTTCAGAATTATCTTTTGGGGGTTCTACCGGTCTAAAGGGCATGAAAATTAAAAAAACAATTGAAAAAGGTGGGTTGTGGAAGTCATATCAGTTGCTTCGCGGCAAATATCGAAGTTCAGCCGCTTTGCAAGTATGGGGTCCGCTTTACCAGTCTTAACTGCGGATTTGGCTGTACCTCGATATTTTCCGCGAAGCGACTGCCATCTGACCTTCACAACCCAGTGGTGACATTAGGCGACATCGAAGCATTGCAGCTAGGCCATTGTTGTTGGACTTTTTAGGGCTTCAACTACCCGTAACGACTGCCATAGATGTTCAATGGCAACCGGGACCGACGGTTTAACGTGCAAATTAAATGTATAAAATTGTAATGCAATTATTAAGTTAAGTTTTTCTATAAATTGTTGACATATTTTATGTCACCCGAAGATGGTGACATGAATTTCGATTATCCAGGACATACCCAGGTAGTTCAGTTCGTCAGAGTATTCCTCGTAGAAAGTAACAGTCACTCTCTACGAGGAAAACTCAGACGTTGACTTTTGACGATGCATTTTCTTGCGTGTATGAAAACAATTATAAAAGTTGAAGAAGCGAAAGGAGTATGCCAAGATCGTAGCAATTGGAAAGATGTTGTCTCTGCCTACCCCAATGGGAAAAAGGCGTGATCTGTATGTATGTATGTATTTTATAAATATTCTAAGTTAAAGTCAAGTTAAAGTCAAGTTGCGTAGCTTACTTACTGTATCTAGTTATTAATGTTAATTTATGATATTTACTAGCCTCCAATGAGGAAGGCTAGTAATTATCCTTTTTTTCCATCCGAACGCCAGTCCCGGTTGCCAACAAAACTTTATGCTATTCCTGTTACGAGATCCATCAGAAACTAATTAGGTACATACATATTTTTAATATGCAGTGCTTGCCCGTGTACATGCAGGGTTTGATCAAGCATGAATCTCTTTACACAGAGTAAATTACATATTATAGATTGTTTAACCGTGCCCTGACCGGGGCCCGACCCGGTTGCAACACGGCGTGGCGTGAACCGGCCTTAATGAAAGAATTTTCGCAAGTATTTAATATTATAATATGTAACGCAATCTAAAACTTAGGAGAGATTGCAGAATACACCAATAGCGTCTTGCGAATTTTCTCACGCATAGAAAACATGGTTCAGAAGTAGTACACCTGCTGCAATAGTAAATCGACAGTAGCATACCTATTTGTCAGTAGCCCAGTGTGCAAGCCCATAAAAAACCTCAGAGTCCTCGTTCTCAAGTGTCTTTCAGCTAGGACTCGTCATAATACTTCTTTTTGTTCATATTTACGAACTACTACCAACCTAGCTTAGTGTCTGTATTGTTGTTTTTTTTTGGTCCGGAAATCGCCACTGAAATCCCTCACTGGCCAGTGCCACCCGGTTTTGGACTCAAACCGATCAAAACCGCCGTTCCTTCCCTCAAAATTCCAAGTTGTTGCCTATAGAGTCCTGTGTTTTATTTAAATTACTGATATTGAACTAATATCTGCATGTATATGTGTTCTTTATTTGTTCATAATTGTTGAATCTTTTGGTATTTTTCTTTTTCACATTCTCACATTCTTTCATCCTTGCGTTACGTTTTTCACATTCGATTGGGTTAATTTTATTTATTATTTATTATTTATTATAAAAGTGGATTTCATATCATTATTATGAAACTGAAATTTAAATATACATTTCAATTTTATTTATTTGTACCTATATAGTTTAGATGAATTTTATTTTTTTCATTTTACTTATAAAATGTATATAATTTGATGTACATATTCTATAACCTCTTTGTCTTAATTTTTTTTAAGATTTTTTGTTTGTTTTGCCATTATGATTTTTTTTTATTCCTTTTAGATACTTTTTCGTTCTCATATTTAACTATATTTCATCTGTCAAGTCCGTTTGTTTATGAACGGAGGTAAATAAACAATCATAAACAGACCGCAATCATTAATACACAGAACGAACGAGGTAGGTACAAACCACAGAAATAATATTATATTATTATTTTCTGTAAACCACATTTCTCTGTTAACCACCACCATTCTGTGGTACAAATAGAATGATTCAGCAATGGAAGAAATTCTCAGATACCAAATACCTGGCAATGCTCGGTAACCTTCAATTTCCATGATTAATTAGGATGATTATACACCTAAAATGTTTAACTGTAATCTACAACAGGTGAAATACAAAATTAACTTGCATAGTTTTCCTAATTAAATGTCTTTACACAAAAATATGTTTTTGTTAATATTGCTATTAAAGCTTGTTTTCTTTTTCTTTTTCTGTTTGTCTTTCTTGTTTTTTTTCTGTTGTATAAACGTTGTTCCATCTATCTTTTAAATGCATACAATTCAGCTTCATGTAAGGATTATTCAACTGTATTGGAATAAAAAAACTTGATGCACAGAAGTTAGTCAAATTTAATTAAATATTTGTCCTAATGTTCTCATTAGTTTATTTTTTCTTATGGACGATGGAGCGAGCTATGCTTGGGGTTTCTTTAGATGGATAAAATTAGTTATGACGTTATCTGACAAAGAATTAATATCACCGACACAGCTCGTAGAATAAGCAAGCTGAAGTGGTAATGGGCTAGCCATATCTGCCGAAGGGCCGATGGATGGTGGAGCAAACCGGTACTAACAGTGGAGACTGCGAATCGGCAAACGGAAGGTAAGGTTCCCAGCAAGACGGACGGACGACCTGGAAAAGGTAACTGAGTTGGGACAGATTGGATGACGGAATAACCACTTTTATTTCATAGAAAAGTATTACTTCGCGGTACGAACGGGACTCGCGTACCAAGGGTTCTATATAAAACCGGATTGAGGGACAAATTTAAGGTTGTGGTGGAAAAACCTTTGTAGGTACTGTAAGTAAGTTTCTATTATCAGTCCGTCCTGCCTGTTATAACTTCATCATCATTATCTATCACTAAGTTATCTATCTAAGTCTCGGTTGCATCCAAAGCGCGTACGTTGGAGCTCTCCTGTTATTTCTCTTGATTGGGTGTTTGAGGGGGCGACTGCGATCTAACATACCAACCACGAGAAGAAAGCCTTAGCTAGAGCCTCATCAATCAACATGGCACTAGCTTGCAGGTGAGGTTGGGTTGAAAACCCAAGGTCTGTGGAGACCTTTAATCCTATACCCTTATATCAAATATAAGGTAAATATACTGACTCTCTTGAAAATCTAAGCTGATACTATCAATAGTAACAATAATTGTTAGCAATTATCACACTATTTTATCACCAGCTCTCAATCTAATTACTGTGATTTCTTCTCTCAATTCTTGGCACTGAGGGATAACAGTCACACTCAGTGCATTAAATAAACATTAGCTGACGTAAAAAGAAGCCAGAACAATGGTAAGTAATGACACTTGCATGATGATCACAAAATTTATACAAAAATTAACCTCTTGCTAATTATGAACACGATGACTTATATTTACGGCGACTGTTGCGAAACTAAGGCCTATTGTTCATAGAGGCGTAACTTATTCATAGATGCTTCAATTTGTTTTGATTTGGATTGCTTGTGCTGCTTAGTGTACTGGGCGCAGTTTACGAGGCGTATGGTATGCGTGCATTTATATCGAAGAAGACATTATTTTGGTTTGTTGCCAGTACGTTCGCTTGATATACCTACGTCTCGGCGTATGACATGCAGTAGGTACGGCAGGCGTCATGAATGCTCCATGCAGTGATGCGAGCACTACGCTGCCGTTTTCGACGGAGTTACATTATTTTGAATGTAAGTTACAAGTAGGCGTATACCAAGCATATTATGACGAATACGCGCCTATGAAGTTACAACTCCGTGGACAGAAGACTTTAGTTTTTAGTGAGACCCAAATTATTCATAATTATACACTAATGTGGCAATAAGTGACATCAATAATATCGTGCGAAAAACAGAATGTACTCTAAGTAAGTAATAATAACGCTGTTGCGGGTCATTGTTGCTCGTCATGTTCGTGACAGATACTTCACCTTGTAAATGTGACGATACCCACGTTAAACCTTCATTAAGTTGTGATTTTAATTGACGGATTATATAAGCTTTGTTTGCACGATTTTCAGTTTATTATGTATTACATTGTTGCCGTTTTTAGTGGGATAAGAAATTATAATGCATGTTAAATTGTGGGTACTTATTTATAGGAATCTGGCACGTAGCATCGGTATAGAAGTAATTCAAACTTATATTAGCTTATTCTGCGTTTGCCTCACTTATTAGTTCCACACTACTAAAATTGCCTCATTCGCCTCATGTTGAATTTTATTAGTTTCACCCTACAAGTTTTTTAGTTTGGGAAAAGAAAAGCTGAAGAAATCTTGCATTTTAATACTTTATTATTTTACAACGCTACGAAAACACACTACTCGGGACACATAGATAGATAACTGTGTCTTAGTAACGCTTATTAAATTTTAATTTCTACTAAATAAGATGAGATCAGAGATAACCGCTTGATCTACGGTATATTTCCTCTAGAGAACATTGTCACTTGCATTACCGGATATTGCCATGAACCTGATATTACGCCTTTAAAAACTTCAGGAATATTATTGGTTATAATAATTAATTGTTAATTGGGCTGCCAAGATTTGACCCATACTAACAAATAATGAAGTTAATTAAATAAAAGCTTGTAAAAAAACACCACAGACCAAAAACTACAGACGTGTAGGTACTACACCCCGATATAGTACCTATAGTTGTCACAAAATAAAAGGCCCACTTTGACAGTTCGTGCCCATGAAGTTCTTATTTTTTTATCAATTGAAATGTTCTAAAGATAATTACATTTTTCATTGACAGGTACCGCCCACTCGGCTAAGTGCTGTGCATAACGATTTTTTCATGTAGTCCACAGACTATTAATAATCAGTTAAGGAAAGAAAATATCGAGTGAGATATTTTTTTTCAAGCCCGTCGCGCACTTTTATTTTTATTTATTTTAATACTTGTGTTTACATTCTGAAGACTGATTTAATTATTCTTGTTGTTTTTGTGATTGAGTGAATGTTATTGTAAAAAACATATTAAATATAAGTAAATTGACCTTTAATAACATTGTATTGTTTTAAAATACCTACAAAATCAAAGGTTAAGCAAATTTTTCTAATCAAAACTTTAATCCAATGCAGTTTACATACATATTCAAATCGATTAAATCCCCATGCAAACTGGATTCGATTCATCCTGAGTATCGCATACCGAATCGTATAGGTACATAACTAGTTACGCCACGAGAGCAAACGTCAAAACGGGCCTTTTATTTTGTGTTGAGTATAGTTCATGAACATTACATTTGTTTATGACGCGTTCTACCTTTTTAATAGGTATAAATCAATAACAGGTACGTGATATCTCGGTACAATTATGACCCTACCGACTGGGAAATTTTCTCCACTTTACAAAAGACTGTGGTCAAACTGTTGGTTGTTTGAGTAGGCCCATGGTAGCCCTCTGATGTAAAGAGAATTTAATAGCACCGAGAAACGGTTTTATTCAGTGTCCAATTTTCCTTTTATTCAATCGTACCTACAGTGCAGTTGTATGACCTCTAGTATATATACATTATACTGGCACACACTATTTCCTAGCCTAGAGTAATACAGAATCATTATTCCTACTCATTTAATAACATCGTAACTAATGCAGAAGAGAGTGTAGATACAAATTACAATACAAATAGGTAGTAGCTACTTGCTGATCGTAGATCAATATCTTCTTACACATCAAAGAGCCAAATTTAGTAGTTATCCTCATAGGAAGGTTTTATACCTTAATTATGTCTTTATATCTAATACGTGATATATAGAGGTTAGTGTTAAAGTTAAAGTAAGATAAGGTATAAATTAATTTCACGCTCTTGTAGATCTTATGAAGAATAAAATTTTAGTTGTTATGAATATTGTTATCCTTGAGCAATGAATTATAATAATATACAAAAAGTGTTCAGTTAATTACAGAAATTAAACAGAATTTAAATTTGTTTGATTTCATGCTCATATTTAAAAGAACAATCATTAGCGTCAGAATAAGATAACCCGATAAGTATTCTCCGAAGCATGATTTTATTCGTTATTTGTCACAACAACATTTAAATTCTCATTTAGGTATGTGACAAAGCACACTCAGACTTAATCATTCGGCTTTCATAGACAAAATTATGGCGTACGTATGTATTTTCATGTTTTATTTATATTATATTACTAGCTGTTGCCCGCGGCTCCGCCCGCGTGGATGTCGAAATCCGTTTCAAAAACTATCCTATCTCTCAAGTTGGATCGAACTGCACATGGTGTGCGAATTTTATTATAATCGGTTAAGTGGTTTAGGAGTCCATTGAGGACAAACATTGTGACACGAGATTTATATATATTAAGATGTATCTTTATAGTCATATATCTACATAATATAATGTTGCTCTCGTAGTAGCTCTCGCCTTACCTTCCACATAATTTCTCCCTAGTCCCTTATTGCCCACTTTTCAAATTCTCCTCTCGTTGGTCTGTTGGAAGAGATTTCACAAAGGAATAGGCAGAGCCTCTATAGTTATTTCCCTAGTATTTATTTGTTTGTGTAAATTATAAAAAAAATTAAACCGTCGCCGTCGCGTCGTCGTGCATTGGCGTGAAGTCATTTACATAAAACATTTACATTTATACTCACGTCCAATTTCTTTGACAATTCATATGGCTGAACAAGTTTTGCTGGGTCAAACAGTATACCTATTTAAACTGGGTATTGATGCACTTAAACGTTTAATACACATAAAAACTGTGAAGCAGTAGATACACGTACATATTTATGCTAGATTCACATACACAACAAGAAGTGTCCAAAGGCTAAATTACATGGACCTACCTTTTAAAAATAAGACTACAATCATACAATATTGTTCATATAATTTTTCGTTTTAATTACAATAACTAACCTTTTTAATGCTATACTTCCGGAGTTTCCTTCTGCGGCTCGTGGAGGTCAATGTCAAAGTCAAAATCAAAAATTAGTTTATGTCGTAAACCAATATTTGGTATGTGTATAAGCATTTTTTTAAACTTTAATGGCGTTTAGGAAACGCTAAAAAAACATTCAATGATGTACCTACTTATCATCACAATTTTATTATACAACTGACCACCGATTCGTAACGCGGCCCTATCTTGAGATGATTCGGACAAGAAACTCAGCGGAATTTTTTGCGGTGTATTTACAAACATGTTTTCTTAATCTAATTACAATTTTTGTTTGAGTAGCCTAGCAGAGCGTGCAGTTCAATTCCATGTGCTTGTTATAATCTATAAATTGAATAAGAATTCCTTAATTTTATCATTTCTAATTGTATAAGTCGTTCTTGGGTAAATTTCAAAATTACATAAGGAAGCTTGTGTTAATAAATTCTACGCCATTCTACACATCGGTATCTAGACAGTAAGTTTAACTAGCTGGTTTTATGGGTTCTAGAATGTGGATAAACATACTATAAATATTGTGATGTAAATACATATCTAATAAATACCTGTACCTATATTATACATAGAAACACCCAGACCAATGAAAATAGATAATATATATATATGCATACAAATATTAGTTACTCTGGTTATAAGGCTATACTCTGGTTGTACACCATGTTCACCCATTTGTTGCGTCCTTTATGTTCCCCCAAAGGTTGCTGGGAGAAAATTCAATATTGAGTCAAGCTCGCCTTTATACCTTTAAAAAGCTATATTGTAATGCATGATAATTATTTACTGAGCGTACAATGATGAATTAAAAATTAAGAAATATTTGCACTGATTTGGAATGGAACCCGCGCACCCTGTCATAGCAGCCGAATGCACTATCGCTACGCCCGAAATGCCGTTGTAGAAGCGAATAGGTACTGCTACTAATTTTGTGCTGTCGAATATGATGAAATTTTCTGTTGATACGTATATTTGTGACCTTTTGTCATTTTATCCTTTATATTGATATTTAGAGACCTAATAGAGATAAAGAAAACCAGGTCAAATCAATCGTAGTTTTTGCGTCTCTCGCGAACAAACGGATATTATGTAGAAAAGAATTAAAAAAAAATGTTTTTGTATCCAGAATCGTTCATACAACCCGAGTTTTTTTTAATATCTCCGATGGACAGACACAGCTCCTTTACGATTTTATAATTGCATAGATAACGTAAACATAAACCTACTTAACAACATTAACTTAACCTTATAGTAATAAGTACTTGATATTATATACTTTATGATTAACAAACAAGTGATGATTGTGCGAAATACCTGTGTAAATGTAGACAAAAGAATATGTGTATAACACACATAATTCTATTCTATTCTATTATATTCAGAGTTGAACACTGTTAAATATAATTAATGTAATTAAGCTTCTCTTTAAGTGAACAATGAAACTTCTCTTTAACAAATAACAAACTGGCATAGTATTTAGTACGTAGTATATTAGAAATCATAGCGAGCACTACTTTCATAATTGTGTTTAACAGTAATATCCCGTACCTTAACGTGTCTTTAAGCCTGTAAAGAATTTCAGTCAACAACATTCTGAAAAATTAAAAAAGCTAACAATTTCATCAGGAACCAAGCAGTTCGGTGCCTCTTTTCTTTGCCACATCACTCAGACTTAGAATTCCTTACCAGCATACGTGTTTCCTTCTTCCTATAATCCTGGATAAAGTATCGAATCTGATAAGGCCGCCAAATAAGGGGCCACCATAGGTGTCTGTAATGTGATCGTAATGTGACCCTCATTCCCGAGCTTTGTTTTTAATTCTATTGGTTATTTGAATAATTTAGTTTATAGCCACCTTGAAGCCAACAAAGTCAACAAGCAAAGCTTTCAGTCCGGATTACGATCTATACCAAAAATATCAATGCTACTTGCGTGTACGCTTCAGCGTGCACTTCCACCTCCAAGTTCTCTGAGGGAGTGCTGACTGACGCGCCCGCCACCTCCGTTAATACGGTGTATGATCTTAATAACTGCTACAACTATCTGAGGGCGCCGCAGACGGGCCCTATTCTGGACGGTCAAGGACATCACGCGCACCGGTGCGCACCGCACCGAACTGACATCTTCTGCTATTCTAATACCGAAAATTTGGATAGATACATGTTTTATAGTTCGATACTTAAACCGCGGTAGCCTAGTGGTCTGGGTAATGGACTGTTGAGACCAGGTCTCGGATTCGATCCCAGGTTTCACCATGGCACACACCAATGACTTTTCGATGCTTTTCGAAGTTATGTGTGTATTTATCGCAGGGCCCTACATCAACTTAATGTTTCTGAAAAGGGTCTTCAAACAGACAGACAGTCGAACAGACAGACAGTCGAACAGACAGACAGACAGATAGATCTAGATGGACTACGAAGTTCTATACGGGTTCTGTTTTCCTTTTGAGGTACGGAACCAAAATATAATAATATCTGAATTGGGAACCACCTCCTTTTTATAAGTAGTTGGCTACAAGTTGATTAAATATGTGCTGATGCAGTTTAGTTCACCTTGAACGCATAATTAGTGAAATTTAGCCTGTTAATCATGAGCAAAGTTGAGTTTGGCAAAACGCTGTAAATCAAATATGTTGACAAGTCACAAAAGTGTAAACCATTTTATTCGCTGCCTTGAACAAAGGCAACGAGCAACGATAATACAAGAAGCTCACAAAGAATTACCAAGCATTACATTGTACATGAAACATTAGAATTAAAAGCATTACCAAATAGGTCGGTTGTGTTGTTATTGTTTGAGAGCAGACGTGCAAATTGTCTGTTATTTTGAACTTACCCACGCTTTCGGTTATAGAGTACACTTCCTGGGTTATTGACACACATTCATGTATAATATAACATACTTACATTTTGTACACTCAGCGTCTTATATTTTCAAATAATAAAGTTCATACTTTGATATTTATTATTGATTTTTCACGTCATTATAGTTTTATTTTCCCTTCGACAATTTGATTCTTCATTCATCTCAATTCATTAATGCATGCATGGCACAGTTACCCCTGCCAAGATAAGACAGCTGAACATAGACCACAGCTGACATTACCTACCTGTTCTCGAAGCGTTTCGCCATATTTTAACCCATTTTTTAGCCTGGACAGTGCTAGAAACTACCAACTCTCAGGAGATTGTCAATAGAGCACTTAATAACATACACTCTACGCAGATCATTAGATATACATACTTTACCATATCATATAGTATATTATAATACACAGATAATTAGACATGCATGCATTATTAACATCTAAAATACGCAGATGTCTACTCTACTAATCTACTGGTGGTAGAAATTTGATAGCACAAATTTGTCACAAAGTTCGGCCGAGTAGGTACCCACCGTGCATGATTGCGAAAATCCCTCCATAGTATTCCAATCTTGGTTGCAATGCGTTCAGGGGTCAGCAAGTGCATAACCGGGCAGAGGGGATTAGGATAGTCTATCGATAGCCTATCGATAGCCAACAAATCACTCAACTAGGTCTAGATCGATAGTATTGTTGCTCGTAGACTATCGATAGTCTAGTTCTATTTTATTCCAGTCTAATTTATTCTTCGTGAGCAACAATATTATCGATAGTATATTACACTCAATAGTATTGCCACATTCTTCGCTATCGATCAAGAACGGGTCTAGTTCATATCGATAAGTACTATTGATAGTTTAGCTTTTTCAGATGAAAACTGTCGATGGTAAAACTATCGATAATTCGAAAGCAATAGTAAAAAGTTTAAAGTCCATATGAATTTTATTTCAGTTACAAGTACCTGGCGACATCGTATCTGTTAGAAAATGCAAGTGACAACACTTTAATTTATTCCATTATTAGTTTGTTACCTGCGTTTTTCTTTTTCAGGTACAGATACGCGATTTTACACAAAAACTAATTAAACAAATCTTTTGTTAAGATAACATCACTCCGAAAAACCTAAAAAATTACTACATACTTACATTGTTGAACGTATATGTGAGCATACTGGTATCTGAAATCTTGGTAATAAAATGGCGTTAAAGGCAAAAAAATTACTGTCTATTTAGTAAATGATAAATAAATGTAATAATAATTTAAGAATTACGTCTTCTTAAATCACGTCTTTTTTATTTTTATTTAGTGGTGCATTTTTTTCGTGGGAAAGTATTTCCAGTTACAATTTGTTAAAGTTAAGTTTTTTAATAATCAGTGTATAGACTGCAATATAATTTTATTACAGGATCATATTTCGGTATTTGAGAGAATTTGTAAATTTCATAACAGTGATTTATTATAATCCCAGGAAAAATCAGACCCAGATCGTCAAACGGGTTTTCTCTCCAACAGGAAACAGAAACTTCATTGTGTAATCTTTTTAGTTTTCTATATATACCACTAAACTACCGTCATAGGAAGTGGTTACCGTTGCTTGCAATACCAGGGGCGTCACACTCGCGCTGCTGACCGTGTAAAAGCTAAAAAAATATTGTAGACGCTAGGGAAAACCACAGCAGGAAGATTATTCCACAGCCTAAAGTGTGTTACCAAATTTTTCTCATATCTCACAGTGCGCATTTTTGGCGGATGCAATGTTTTAGTCTGGACTTAGTGCCGTTTGTGAGCAGGTTTCTCAAGTGTTAAGCGGCGCTTGAGTTTGCAGTGCCAACCAGTGGCACGTAGCGCATTGAGTTACTTCGGTTTTGTATAGCGTTCTCTCTGTCTTACATCGAACTGATAGTTTGATACCTTTGTAATCAACATGTAAGGCTCTATAGTATAGACAAGATCACCGGAAATAATAAATAATTGTAGACATTCATGAAGTAGGTATATCTACATACATATTTCAATAACAAGCTATGCCCGCGTCTTGGTCCGCGTGGTTTTAGATTTTTAAGATTTTAATCTTTTATTCGGAACCCTAATCCTTCTTCCAATATTAAAGTAGCTTAACTTACTCCTTGTTACAGCAGCTAAAGTCCCGTCAAAATCGGTCCAGCCAAGTCGGAAAATAGCCGGAACAAGCAGACAGACAAAATTAAAAAAGTGTTTTGGTGTATATACCGCGTTGGATGTACCAATTAGTTAAAAGCATTTTTTTAATTATTACAAACAGACACTCCAATTTCATCTATTTGTGTAGTATAGATATTGCATAGTTCCACTGACATGAATTATTGATGAATATTGTTATTTGACCTTGGCAAATCATACCATACCGTTTTTCTGTTTCTATGTGTTTTTTTTAAATTTCAGCAAACAATTTATATTGAAACGGTACTGAAGATATTGTATAGTTTTCTACTTATTTCCAAAAACAAAAGCTATATTAATTTAAATGTATACAGACCAAAGCTGATCTATACGATACCTTATTTTTTGTGATTCTAGCAAATTAATAAATTTAAATCAAACAGAACATTCATGACTTAAGGAGATCCTGGATACTGTCCAGGTTAAGTGGTCGTGTCGTTGCCTTTCTAATTGGAATAACCATCTGGCCATCTGAAGATGACACTTTCCATTTCTTTTTTGTACATGTGGAAATTCCCAACAAGCACTGGCAGTCTTACCGTGAAGTATGGGGCCTTTCCCACCTTCGTTGAATACCTCGCGAGTTTGATTCCTGCGACAAAAATAGATTATAAAATGTACTAGCCTATACTTACCCCACGACTCCGTCAGCTAGGATGTCGCTTTTCGCGTTTTTGACTATATTATATCCAGTTCTACTCAACCAATTGTGATCAAATATAGCATGCGTGAGATTTGAAGTCTGACAAGACCTTTCAAACAAAAAAACCGCATCAAAATCCGTTTCCTAGTTTTGCGTCCATCGCGAACAAAATAGATAAACTGACAAGGATTCCAAAGAATATTTTTGTTTTCGGAATCTTTCATATAACCATTAGGTTGTGAAGGTCAGATGGCAGTCGCTTCACGGAAAATATCCAGGTCCAGCCAAATCCGCAGTTAAAGCAGGTAAAGCGGACCCCAGACTCCTGCGAAAGCTTTGGATGCGACTGGGATTAACGCTAGGTTGAAGGTTGAAGGCAATCTTTCAAAACTTAAAACAAAGTATTTTTTAGAATACAATTTCAGTATTTTATTTATTTAATTTAATTAATTTTTCGTCCTACCAACCTTACCTCAAAATGAAAAGTTTAAGGTCACCGCTAATTGAACCTCTTCTTTAGAGTTTATTGCGTGTTGTACCCACGTAAACATTTTTTTAAATTTCAACCGAGATTGTGAGTTAATCGTGGTTATAAGTATAAGATAAACTTTACATGAGGGTTTATTTATTTATACAGAATTATTATTAAACTATCTTAGAAAATATTAAGTATGTACAAATTTTAAAAAAAAGTTTAGGTGTCGAAGAATTCCTCCCCATCGATGTCGACTGGTAACGTACCCAAAAGGCTGGCGGCATTGCCACGTTGGATGGCAATGCCAAATTACATTAATTTAAATGCATTAATAATATTAAATATAATCTTCTAAGACATTCTACACAATGCTATCTAGACCCAAAGTTTCTATAGCTTAACTAGCTTGTGTTATGGGTTTAGATTGCGCTTTCTTTTTTTAATTTAACATAGAAATACCGCAAACACAACGCTTATAGCATGTACTTATTTGCCTATTTAGTAAGTATTATGATGATGATTTATGATGACATCCGTGGCGTAGCGGTAGAGCGTTCGACTGCTACAATGGAGGCCGCGGGTTTGATTCCCGCTCAGTGGAATTGTTTTAAGCATGAATATGTTATTTATTGTTGATAGTTTACCGTGGTAATCATAGAATCTTGCTTGTTTTTATTTGTGACCCGGTTTCAAAACCACGTTTATCTAAAGAGTGGTTCCCAAAACACCGGGCATCTTAAATAATGACATGCTTCGATTAAGGTTCATTAAAATTCGGTCAACACTTTAATTCATTATATTCTAGAACATCATCATTCTCTGAACCTTTTCCCAACTCAGTTGGGGTCGGCTTTCCAGTCTAACTGTGATGCGGCTGAACTTCGATATTTTACATGGAGCGACTGCCATCTGACCTCCACAACCAATGGCGATATCGAAGTTCCAAGTTAGACTGGTTGGACTTTTGAGGGCTCCAACTACCCGTAACGACTGCCATAGATGTTTGTATGGCAACCGGGACCGACGGCTTAACGTGCTCTCCGAGGCACTAATAAACCTGCGATAAATACACACATAACTTCGAAAAGCATCGAAAAGTTATTGGTGTGTGCCATAGTGAACCTGGGATCGAACCCGAGACCTCGTCTCAACAGTCCATTACCCAAACCACTAGGCTACCGCGGTTAATCCACTAGGCTACCGCGGTTAATCATTATATTCTAGAACATTACTCTTAATTACTAGATTAATTTTATCTACATAAATTACATATCCTTTAAACTTAGACGTATAATATTCACAGTTAGTATAATTAATGTAAATTTTGCGACAAGAGCTTCCACAGTAACAATGCATATATTATGGGATCAAGTTTTTTTTCTATTGTTTATATTTTCAATGAGATGAGCGATACCGATACCAATAATTATGCCGCTGCAGCGGCACAACCACATTTTACAGTAACCGCCTGACTACGTGGGTTAAACATAATAAATTTTTGGACTCAATATTAGTAGTTACAGCGCACCAAGTGTAGCTATGCAATAATTTTATACGAATTGAATGCTATTCAAATTGGTGCAGTCAATGGTATGCCCCAACAGATGACGGGAGAGACAAGTCGGGGTTTTGATGGTCATGCCAAGTGGAGAATAAAAACCGGCAAATGAATACCTCAGGTTGTAGTCGCAATCATTTTTAATTTAGGAAACTGGTCAAAAACACTGAGAAAGGTTACAATAAGTACCTATTTATTACAAAAAATAATATCATTTCGCGCATTTTCAAGAACTAGTGTATAGTGGACGTGTATAGGAGTTAAAATTTACATACGAAGGTCAACAACAGTCGTGAAAGATATGGCAATATGTTACCTATTTAAGCCCAGTTTATTTACTTAAGTGTAGCCGGATTAGTAGCGCACCGGTATTTCGAGACCCGACTTCCGTAGTAGAATAAACCAATACGTAAAATATAGATACTAGCACACTGCAACATTATTAAACTTTAAGATTAAATTAAAGTGCAATTATCGAGATAGTGAGCAGCCAGAGAAAAGGCTAAGAGCCTAGCTACTCTACCTATGACAAATGGTTGTATGAGTCGGCCTAGGAGAGACCCACAGACAAAATGTGACTGACTTATGCTGAAACGATGATTGTATGGTTCAAAAAGATTTTTTTTTATTTTTCTATAAATACTAACCAATAAACTCACCATTGGCTTCATGAAGAATGTGGCATTGGGCGAAACCGTAGGCAAAAGCTAGTATTAAGTACTCACCGTTAGTATAACCTAGTCCTTAGATGCGTCTATTCATGGAATGCATTATTTATAAGAGCATAATTGAATATTAATTATTGATTAAATTAAAAATTCTACACCGGATAACGGTAGAATATGTGAGACTATTATTTTTAGGATTCCTTACCACAAAAGGAAAAGAACCCTTGTTGGATCACTTCGTTGTCCGTTTATCTGTCGGCTCTTTAATATTCGATCATACAGTCTCATCTATCATTTCAAGATAGTCATTTCATTTGGCAGGGGACGTCCCATTTTTCATTAATCGATTCCCGGTCTCCATCTCCACACTAAGACTAGCTTGCGACCGTTGATCTTTCGACAGATGTGTCCAGCTAGTAGTCATTTCATTTCAGTAGTTCTTCGTTGGGTGATCTCATTTCGAATGTTATCCTTTAAAGGAAACTCCTAGCATAGCTCGTTCTGTAACCCACAGCGTCACGGCACTGTAAATTTTTAATAGGGAGCATACACTGGGGATACAAACTTATTTGCAGTTGGTAGACTGACCGCGAAGCGTTTCGATGTATGGGAGCGTTTTCCCAATAGCAACGTTAAGATTGTCCACCAGTAAAGTTACTATACAGAACCCTCAATGCATGAATCCGGTTACATTGGGCTCTTACATTGTCATGCGTGCTTGCGCTCACGTGCGGGCCGGGCACGCATTCGTGCCGCCCGCAACCTATTGTATCATACCTACATTTTTTTAATTTTATGCGCGCCACATGCACGCGATACTTACACGGGAAAGATGCGTGCGGCCAGCAGAAAACATGGGTGCCCGGCCCGCACGCGGGCGCAAACACGCATGAAACTTAAAGAGCCCGTGCACTTCGGTTTGTTAACTTATAATAAATAAAATAAAAAATAAAAAAGCCTTTTATTCCATGCATTTACAAATGAAATTAACAATAATCTTTATTCTTAATCTAATTTAAAATATAATATAAATGTGTAAATAATTAAAAATGTGAAAAATAGTTTCAGTGTAAATAATTCGAATGTACAGATAAATTTGAATAATATTATTAATGTTTATTATAATTGAATTTAAAATTAATTAATATTAATGTTAACTTATAATAAGTACTATATTTTCAGAAATGAATATTCCAAATTATTTTATTGGATTTAGCTGTACCTTATTGTAAACCTCAAAAGTAAAAGCGATTATGTTGTGTTATTTGCGATTTCGTATAATACCTACACCAGTACTTTTACATAGCAAGCAGAAAAAAATGCTCTCTAAAAAATCTCTTCAGACTCACAGTGTGACACATATGAACGCCAGGTAACACTTATGAACATCAAGTAACACTTATGAACGTCAAGTAACATGTCAGAAATGAACACATTAATACTGTTACACTATGTTGAACGAATAGGTAGTGTTGGTCACAACCACGACACACTCTCCAGAAGCAAATCATATTAGACAACTAATTGGTTTCCGCTCGTGAGCGAACTTTAGTTTTAACGCTTACAAAATGAGTTACGAAATTTGTTCTGAAGAGCTACGAAGAGCTTGGCGTTCGCAGACATATCTATTCTTTTCTCTCGAACAATGAACGGTGACCACTTCCTATCAGGTGGGCCGTGTGCTTGTCTGCCACCTACGTGGTATAAAAAAAAATCGCAAAAAATTGTCAAGTCACGTGACGTGAAAATGATTTGATAAAAAATATTTGCACTACTACCAAAGCCAAGTTGTGTTTTACTAAGATAATACTAATAGAGTTACAAGTTACAAACTTCATTATCGGACATAACAAAAACCATTTTGCTACTTTTGTCATTATGAAGACGATGGCGGCGTACTTACTTTTGAAACTACGAAATTCTAAAGTGACCATTATTATGTATATTTAATTATTTATTTGAAGTTACAGGATGAGTTTTTTAACTGGGCGTGGCCAATGCCATAACTATGAGGGATAGCGAAAAATGCTCGAAGATACTAACATTATTTTTTGTAAATATATATTTACATAGAAAATATCCAGATCAATGCAATATTATACAACCTACCTACATATTTATGTAAATACTAGCTGTTGCCCGCGGCTCCGCCCGCGTGGATGTCGAAATCCGTTTCAAAAACTATCCTATCTCTCAAGTTGGATCGAACTGCACATGGTGTGCGAATTTTATTATAATCGGTTAATTGGTTTAGGAGTCCATTGAGGACAAACATTGTGACACGAGATTTATAAATATTAAGATTTACACTGAGCGGGAATCGCACTCGCGCCTCTTTACGTAGCAGTGCAATACTCTACAGCTACGCGATAGCGGCCGTCTCTCTCTAGTAATTAAAATATATACAAATTGCTAATATCGTCATGTTATCAAGAAATGAATAAGTAAGAATTAGCATATTATGTTCATTAACCAAAACGAGTGCTAACAATCAAATTGACAGTAGGTATTATGGTAAATTAATATAAAATTATGCTCAAAATGTAAGTTGCTAGAACTATAATAAATAAATTATTATAATCAGTGTCACTGATGACAGTTAACATAATACGTAATCGCAGGTAGATAACCGTACCTTCGCAGTTAAGCAATGCTGTGACGTGGTGACACATCAATGTCATCTTTATCATAATTTTACCGCGATGCTTACGCTTACGCACCACCACTCGGCGGCCATCAATCGAGCTCAGAGGGAATCCCCAATGATCTTAAAAATACAACTTTCTGCTTATTTACTAACGCACTCGGTAACATACATGTAGAGTGGGAAAACCAATTAAAATAATACGAGACATGCATGATGATTTTAGTAGGTTTTCCCTATATATATGCTTAGATATGATAATAATAATATAATTTATACTAATGTGTGTGATGTTATGATTTGGATATTACCTACCCATTTAATGTCGAAATCTTATTTTTATAATGCTCCAATATTCGATTTTATGCATCATGCTATGTAGGTTTATATATTTTATATATTATGGCAACACTTTGCTCAACCTGGACCTCGAACCTAGGTCCTCCGAACTTGGACGTTAATGCCAATAAGTCAGCCGTCTATACGAGGAGACCAAGAAGATAGTACCTATGTAGGGAAATGTTGACGGACAAGTTGGTGCTATTAATTACGTAGCCGGCTGGAAGGCGTGCTTATGTATATCAAAGTGCCCATTTAAATGTATTTAATATATGTTACAACATAATATACTTAAATACTGCAGAAATGTCAGTCAGTTGCCAAGGAAGTCAGTTTATTGACCCCAATTCATTTTAATATAGCGTCATTTTACCATACAGTATACCTTAAGACAATGTAAGGAGATTTTTCAGGTAAATAAACAAAGACGATTAGGTACATTATGTTTTTATTTAATTAAGAACGCATACACCTTCGCTCTTCTTCCATCGCGCAAGGAAAAGTTACACACTTTACATTAAAAAAATGGCCGTTACAATTACAATTAACAAGCACCAAACATTTGCCACTTGTGTTAACACCATTAATTAAATGTCTTACCATGATTCCTATCGGTTTCCCGTTTCCTGTTTATTCATTACCATTTATTTTTACAAGTACGGTTTTAATAATGATTTTCTCTATTGAAAAACATTAAGGTCATCACGACCTTTATGTTAAAGGAGAAGCGCATGGTTAGTTGAATCAAAGCACTTTTATTCGAAAGAGGTTACAATGGTATTTATTAAAAGTTTGGTGTAATATGGCTACTATGGAATTAAGTTATGCAATTATGTGTTAGATTTTACACATGTAGTAGTTTGAACATGTGCCTTTTTGTAATTTTTGCTGTCGCCAGTTTTTCTAGTGGGTATTTGTACAACATACGATTGTCCTTCAGATAAATATACCTACTTGATCTGAAAAATCATAGGAAAAATTATATCAATCGATTAAAAGTAGGGCTCACGTATTTCGGTATCCTTTATGAACACCAACGAGGTTTCGAAAAGTTCTCACAATATTCATCTTTTGTCTCATAGGCAGGATGCACCGAGACAGCAAAGGTATAATAATAATGCGTGTGTATTTAAACCGTTGCACTTGCGCCGCGCCGCGTTGCCGTTGCGCGTTGTAGCCCTGTAGCCTTGACCGCAACTGCACTCGAGGGCAATTACTCTTTAGTACTTACTACAATATATCTATGAAAATCATATGTAGCCTTTTGCACATACCTAACGTAGGTATGTGCAAAATAATATAATAATAATTTGTGACACACATAAACACTGGAGTAGTTACTCGTAAAATAACCCGGAATTTATAAATAGTCACTACCTCAGCAAGTAGATGTATCTTGGGCGTATTATTCAGTTGATCTCCCTAGCTCCAAATACTTTGAAGGTTTTACCAAATAACAATAACATGCTAAATTTGGTATCATTTTATATTTTCGTGTTAAATTTAACACATTATTCTAATTTGTTATAAATTTTCAAATTAGTGGGCGCCAGGGAAACCAACAGTACACCAAACTTCAAGATTCACCGAACTATTATTATGTGGTGTTCGAATAAATAAATAAATTAGAAATTCGCCCTATACCTTAACAAGTTATTATATTTTCACTTAAAAAGCTGTTGCTGTTGTGTGAAAAAAGAAAAAATATGGATCAACAATATAAGCTTAGAAATGAACTGGTTCTTCTAGAACTAGCAAAAACATTTTAATTAGAGCAGTTAGATACCTATCAATTTGTTAGTAATAAAGCTTGCTTAATGTAATAGTAATCACAAAAAGCTAACTGTTTTAGTAACTAGGATAGTCAGCATACCTACTTGTTAATCGACTTCAGAAAGGAGGAGGTTCTATGTTCGTCTACATCAATGTTTTTATGTATGTTCGTCGATAACTATATAACTACGCTGTTCTATCGTTTATGAACTGATTATAAAAATTCTTCTTTCATTAGGTTTGGTTTGGCTCTAAGAACACATTTTTAAGCTGATGATGGAGTGGAAGGTGACCATATATGAACTCATGAACAGGATAAAACAATCATGATTGGGCTCTTTTATTTTGTATTGGCAAACACTCTGAAGCTATTTATAATAATTATACAGTAAGTATCTGAAAATGGATAGGAACTTCTGAACTAAACAAGATAAAGCCGTCATGTTTAGTTATTCGTTTAATTTGTGTGTTTACGCACTTACTAAAAACCTTTTTTAATAGTTTTTTTTGTAATTTTTTTATGTCCTGTGAAACTCTTGTTGCTATCTGATCCATTCTATCTCATTATTAAAAAACTACAGCAATGCAAATATCTCATGCATTCAAATATTTGCACTAAGTGGGAATCGATCCCACGACCTACAACGGTTTGATGGCCGCACTATAGCATCTAAAAATATAACATGCTCAACAAAGGTAATTACTACCATAATGTAGAGCAAAACTGTTAGACTAAGTGCAACTGAACAGAGCGAAAATGTTGGATGGCGTGTTTCATATTCGCACACCTTAAGAAGTCCGATACTGTTTACACATAAAATTATTGTGTATCTGAGAGTATGTTTTTGTTAGTTAGTAAAATACCGTTAGTATGTTGACGATGGCTCTTAAGTCTTAAACACATTCATACATGAGGGCCAAAAAGCATGTAGAGGGCCTTGCCAACATCCTTGAAGCCCAAACTAACCTCACCTGCACCTTTCTAAACAACAGACGAGGCTCTGCCAGCTTTCCTCTCAGGGCTGGAAGGGCCCGGAAAAGCCGACATATCATTCGGCAACAATAAGTGGAACTTGGATTAAAAAATGCAAACGCACGTGGAATCTAATTAACTTTACTTGATCGTTCGTTATGATGATAATAATGGCATAGAAAAAAAGATAGTAATAAAGAGTACAAATGAAAGAAAAACCAGCACTTAGGTGATTGGAATAACCAAGGAATAACTAATGAGTTCTGAAAATTAAGTAAACAAACCTTGATCACCAGTTGAAATGATTGATGCGTGACGTAATAATGATTTATTGAAATTGACCGATGCCGACGTGTGTCACCTAATGGTGCTATTTGTCGACTAAGCCAGGTTTCTGTAATTTACCTTACCATAGAGTCATTCTCAAAACTGTTGACTCGTATTTGCGGTTGTAATAAATTATGTTTCCATAATATGCTTTGCTCAAATGTTTTGTGCGCGGGTTTATACGCTGTACTTACTTACATAAATTCCATTCTGTTTGACGTATTTTAGTACGTTTCATTTGCCGTGGTAATATTGAAATTAGTAGAAAAAATGGTAAATTACACGTACACATCTATGCATGAAATCATATAATAATCCATATTAGGATACAAGTTTTTGAATTAATTGTAATAATTATACAATATATTTAAATATTTATGATTATAAATAGCTGTTCGATATGATCAAAGGATATATTTTTGAATGTCGTTTTAACTGTACGAGGCTTGTATACAATAACCATAAAAGTAAAGGCCTCAAAAAAGTTTCTCAGGAGTCTATTGTGGCTTTCATTATTAAAAAGCCGTTTAGTTAAATGATTTTTCATGTTTAATTCATTGCCTAAAACAAAGTAGAGTACTGAATTATGAGAATTTAATAATAAAATTCATATTACACTTTCTAAAAAGACATCCTAACCTAATTTCAGCCTTTACACAAATTTTGTATGATAATAAGGAATGTTTTTAAATCCGTCGTAAAGATTCCTTATTATCAGACACAATTTGTAAATTGGTTTCTGTAAATCCGGCAAAAGGGTTCCATAATAATAGACAAATTTGTGTAAAGGCTGGAATTGGGCTGGTATTCATTCAGACACACAGCACATACCTACCGCGGTAGCCTAGTGGTCTGGGTAATGGACTGCTGAGACGAGGTCTCGGTTTCGATCCCAGGTTCACCATGGCACACACCAATGACTTTTCGATGCTTTTCGAAGTTATGTGTGTATTTATCGCAGGTTTATAAATGCCCGGTTATTGGCAATAGGCTCGCCACCTATCACATTGGGACCTAAACATAAACTGGCGAAATGTGGGTGCTAGCACCTCTGCCTACCTCTTCGGGGATATAGGCGTGAGTTTATGTTATGTTCATTCAGACGTTCCACCCTAACAATTCTCATTCGCGTTTACTGATTAGTGCGTGACCTGTTGTTTATTATAAATAAGATCAATGGATACAACTAACAGAATTAAAAGATACGTAGACTAAAATCATTTAAAGAACCAGTGAATCACACTAGTAGTTTTATTATTTTCTCCTCTGTGGAGATTGGATTCACAACACTGCACACAGTAAGGGTTGGCGAGGTTACCAATTAATCTACTGCGCCATCCGTCACTCTAACTTCCCTCTAAACATTGTGGTAGAAGATCGAGTTGAGTGCTTTCAACTCCCATGTTTCAATTACGAAGCCTATCTTTCTATTTTCGCTTGTGTTTAAGCGGGTTTACATCAGTATTGGATCACGGATTCGAACCCGGAAATTCTTAACCAGTATGCTACTGACGCTTTAGTTTGAACAGCATATCGTTAGCTGGCATAAGATGTTCTTTTTTACTTTCTCATAAATGTAAAAAGTCACTCACAAGAAACACAACACAATCACAAAATATCATCTGTGTAATCCTTTGTCCCGGCATTTCAAAGGCGTTCTATACAATACAAAACTCGAATAAAACGACTCATAAAATATGTAGACGTACATAGTTTACTTAGTGATATTATATTTAAATTAAGAGAAATTAAATGTTACTATTATTTTATTCCCACAGTAATGAGATCAATTAAAACTAACTACGGCAGGAAAACGGCCTCCTGCTGTCCGTACTCTATTGCTTGCATTTTTTGCATCCCTACAATCAAACTGAATACCTATCCGCAAAAATTGACCTCATCGGTCACAACCCTTCAGACATTACTCATATTATAATGCTGGTACATACCGACTGGGCCAAGACGAACGCGTGCCCGCTCAAGTTTTCTTAGTAAGTACTTACATAAAAGCATGTGAAGTCTAACAAACTGCGGTGAACTATGGACGAAACTTCTTTAGTTCGGTGCTTATTTAGTTTACTTTAATTAATTAATGGATCCAAAAGTATAAGCAAACGTTGAAGATTTAACTGTAACTTTAAAATACAAAAGTAATCACCACAAAAAAAATATGACTTCGATAGAGATAAAAATTATTGTAAGATACAATTCTTCTTCAAGATCTTGTCAATATAGGCATGAACATGGTCAAGCTTGTATTGTTAATTTGTTTTCATTTGTACATAGCCTAAGATTAATATAAAATTTTAATATAGGTATTTAGTCTTGAAGTAAATAGTGAAACTACATCTATTTTATTATTTTTATACATTTACGTTATTTTCATTTTCATCAATTGTAAGATGAAGTTAAAATGTAAGTTAAAAACAAATTTGTTGCAATTACTGTCTAAATATGTACGTAATAATTATTTTTAAGGCTATTATACATACAATGCTTTACTCGGCTTCAAAAATATAGTTATCTACTCGTATTACAATGGCAAATCAAACACGAACAAAACCGAATGAAGGTAAACGAGTGGTATTCGTCGATCATTAGTGTATGCTCGCTCGTTTTCGCATTTGCGTACACACTAGGTGGATGCATATAACTCGGTGTAAATTCTAGCGAGCAGTAGCGAACTACGGCGAAGGCCAAACCAATGTTGCCTGATGGCTATATGAAGTTACGGAAAAGACTTAAGATTTCACTTAATTCATTTGAAACATTAGCAATAAGTTGCATTTATCTACAAGTAACGCAGAACAAAATAAGCCATTTGTCTGTTTTACTTTCTAAAAGAATTATGTATTAGCAGACCTAAATAAAAACTAGCAATTTAATGTAGGAATTCCTATATAATTTATATCTAAATAAGTATATGTGTACTATAAAACAATAAAAAGATTGTCCATCTATCCATTCAAATTGAATTCAAGTTGCTTCACTGTAAAGTTCCGTATGTGACTCTTCTAAATCGCAAACAAATTATGTAAAATTTAGTGACGAGAAGAGCACAAGTGTATCGTATAACCAGCGTTAAATACCAGGTACAGATCGACTGAATGAAGGCGAATGAAGACTCTAGCGAATGTGATTTGCTCGCTTTCACTATTGTGTCCACACTGAATGTAGGTATCTACATGTGTAAAATCTAGCTAGTGGAGGTGAACCACGGCAAATGGCTTTTTATTTAGGCTGACCGCGTTCGTATTAAATTATATAAAAATATAGAACAATTATTTTTTTGTGGTTGTTTTATAGCTTATAAATAAAGGAGTGCATAAATAAATACTCGGCCTGCAAGGAAAATTTCATTTCCTATATTGTGACAGTTCCCATACCTAAGAGCGCCTTCACACTAGCGTTTGTCCAGCGTAGGCGTTCGATGAACGTATGCGCAGCGCAGACGCGACGCGCGCGTCGCGTTGTCGTGGCGTGTCTGCTGGAATACATAAGCACGCTGCATTAGCGTGGCGCGTGCGCGACGCATGCGCCGCATTACTGCGGCGTCATGTACAATCATGTAGCGCGGCGCAGACGTTACACAATTTCGTTGTCGTTTCGGTATTATCATTACCAAAATGGATTCCAACGAGGAAACACTCTTTATGGCTTTGCTTTTAAAAAGAAAATTAGTGCGGAAACGCGAAAATAAAAATAAAAGAATCAACGCGTGCACAGGGACGTGGGAGGCGAGGTCGGATGCGAACAGGATTGTACATGACGCCGCAGTAACGCGGCGCATGCGTCGCGCACGCGCGATGCTAATGCAGCGTGCTTATGTATTCCAGCAGACACGCCGCGACGCTAGTGTGAAGGCGCTCTTACCCGTAAATTATGAAACATATATATATATATATATAGATCTAAATAGTAAGACATGGACGTATTTTAGTATGTACAATTTTAAAAATCTTGTGTTTTTCCATGTATTTTAATTTTAATATTATCTTCATTGCCATTAGTATCAAATCCCAGTATAAGTGATTTAACAATTCCTAAGCTAATTAATTAAAAGAAATTATTGTAGCTTCACATCACTGTTGATCCTAGGTTTATTTCAAAGGGTAACACAATTTTTTATCACTAAATATAGTAACTCACTACAAATTATAATAATACAGATTTTTGAATCAGTTGTGGGGTGAATAAAGATAACTATTATTCAAAAGTTTAAGAGGTTGTGCTATAGGTATTAAAAATATTTACGACTTTGTTCAAGTAGGTAGTTTGTTAGTCATCAAATTAAACGTAGGAAGTCTATTTGACATGTTACTAGTTATTAAAAAATATACTAACACAGCTGCAAGTGACCTAGTCATTATAATATATTATTATAATAATAAATTTTATGGCACGACTGTAATTTATTTTTCATTAAGCTATATTGATTTTATTTTTGTATTATTTAATGATCAAATCAAGTTAAGTAAACTACATACAATAACATAAAACATTTTATTGAATTTAATCTCACAATTTATATTTACAATACTTCATTGTCTTTTTTAATTGAAGTCCTCTGTGGCGTGTTGTTAGACAATTTGTCGCAGCCTTGGAGACCTTGTCGCAGGTGGCAGGTTTGATTTTTGCTCATTGCAAAGATTTCTATGCTCGAATTTGTCTGGATGTTTCCATGTAAGTATAATAGTAAAACGTATGTATTTACAAAAGAAAAGGTATCCGTATTCTTGAATCCACATTTCAGAAATGACTCTGGAGGTATATAAAAGCAGGTAAAATATTTGTATAACATGTCGAATATATTATTTTAATTGTTATACAAATACTGTAAAATGTGTGTAAAATGAAAATATATGAACTGAGGATGTTAACCCTATTGTGCCGGGACATGGTCGAAAGCAAAAGAAGGCTCTCACTTGGGTTCATTTAGTTCCGTGACGATACTCATTGCGTCCACACCGGTAAATGTACATTTGTTTGGTATCGTTGGGAGAACGTCGGTGTGTACCTGACATAACACCGCATAGATAGATAGATATACAATGTAATATTACTGTATTGTCACGAACATTATTAAACACAGTATTAAGTACATAGCAATTGTAGGTCTGTATAATAATAATTAATACTTAGTACAATATTTAAATATATATTATTATAATGCTTTAATCAATGTAAATTTAAATGTATTTAATATTAATATTTCAAAAACAAACGAATAAATAATGACATTAGTGCCAGTCAATAAGCATTGTATTTCTACCGCGTTGTTTCTGCTCTAAAATTATATTATATAGGTACCTACCTATTTATTTAACAAGTTATGAATTCCCGCATTTGATTTTGTAAGTTTTGAATAATAAAGTGTTCAAAATTCCTACTTACCTAGGTACTACACAATAATAAACACAGACAATTAATAAGGTGCGATGATTGCCACAGTTGACATCAATACATGTACACTAACCTAAGAATTTAAATAATAAACATGACCTGACATCTATTGAATTATTCACATAATAGAAGTACCTTCATCATATATTATTAAAATCGATCAATTGACCTATCGCAGTCCACTGCTGGACATAGTCTCTCCCAATGTGCGCCATACATTCCAATCCTTCCACATCCAATATATCCCACCTACATCCCGGCTCCTTTTCGCAGATTGTCAGTCCGTCTACCTTTTTTTTATCGTGTGGAAGTCTCCATGGATACCACCGCGTCGGCCATCGGGAGTGGTTATGTCGGGATAAAACCGCACGCTGTGTCGCGCCTTAATTACCCCGGTAATTAACACCCCGGTGTAAGATTACCCAATGGGCATATCCCTCGCACCCCAGCTGACCCCGTCCGTCTACCTGAGGGACATTCCACCTTCTATGAGCCGACCTGCGATCTTCACTCTAGGACTCCTTCACTGTAACAGCAATGAGTCGTTTGCTCAGTAAACTGACACGAGGATTCGATTGATCAACTCAATTCTATTAAGCGTTAAGCATACAGTGAGGCTACAAGTGGTTGCCCTAGCATAACTACACTGATAAGGGCAGCGTCTTTACTTACTCATTTTTAAGAACCACATACTTAGGTTAACAGTAGCGGACTATAAGGGATGGAGTATGAAGACATCATCGTTAAGTACCTACCGGTTGCGGTCGAGTGCTTCACCTCATAGCCCGGGTTCTACTTACTTTTACTACCCGCCGGTAGGTAGGGTGGCCAGAGCTCACTGTACTTCTCCTCCCCCCAACCCTTTCTAGCCTCCCCGCCATTTCCCAGCCGTCCCCCTTCCCTTCAGGGTAGGCGGCGTGTGTGTGACACACTTAGTGTCGCACACGTTCATAGGCCACTGTAACCGCTTCCCATCAGGTGGGCCGTGTGCTTGTCTACCACCTACGTAGTATAAAAAAATACTTCTTCAACATCGCACGGATGAAGTGTGATGATGAGCACAGAGTACACAATAGTACTCCTACAGCGAGCTCCAAGAGACTCCATTGTAAAACCCTTAAAACGCATAATAGAAACCTGCTGATAGGTAGTTTGTTTACTTACCTACCTGTGAAATAAAAACGTCTAGACCTTAATCGTAAAAGTGAACCATAGGTATTTATCGCCATGGTAAATTTTACTTTATTCATAGAAAAGTAGATAATTTTCCAGCCAGAACTCAACAACCCCCCATACCCCTCCTCTTTTCCCACCCAAACTCCTCAACCCCCCTCTCCCTCCAGGGTCTGCAGCGCGAGTGTGACAACTCTGATGTTGCATACGTCAATAGGCCACGGTGACCGCTTTCCATCAGGTGGGCCGTGCGCTTGTCTGCCACCTAAAAGTATAACAAAAAAAAGCAAATGGTTTGAAAGAAATTAGGTAAAATGTTAGGTTTACTGAATTGCGTACCTAGATAATATTGGCGGAATCTTGATGATCAAAATAAAAGAAGTGCAATGACAATGAATGATTGAAATGATTAGGCAGGTACCTACTTAGAAAATCTCTTCTTCTCTGTCTATCTCTTCTGTCTCTTCTGTCTATAAATATGTATATTTATGAAACCAAAGAAAGTAGGGATGAAGTAACAATATACTCGTTGCAGTTGATGAAGTACCTACATACCCACTTAAAACAGACATCTAAGCAGTTCATTATCCATTTCAAATTAATTTAAATTTGTGGCCATGACTACCAATTTCATGTACTAAGTACCTACCATGAAAAGTCATATTTTGAGTTAAAATGGTAGATATATAAGGATATCTAGTAAAAGTCATAAGCAAAATGCATTTACTTAATAATAATAAAAATTAATTAATCAATAAGCAAAATCAACTTTCAGAACATAAAAATAGTCACCAACATAGTACTTAACGAGGTTTTAACTTCCGAGTCTAGTTAACATGGCCATATCCGAACAAGGATCTGATGTTACGGATATAGGCTTATAGGAAGGATTCCGATTATAAACGGAATAACTGAAAATTAAGTAGGTATGAAACAGAATTATAAAACCATTAACCATTTATATATTAGGGAATTTTCGTGATGATGATGTTTTGGGGCCCGGGGGATGCCGGTGCTTGAGTATCAGGAGGCTGGCGGGCGCGAGCGGCGCGGGGGGCAATAATGACGCATGCGCGACGAAAGGTGCTGCGGGGTGGGAGGCGCGCGCCTAACACTATTTAAACTGTTCTTACGAACGGTCATCATGCATTGGTCTGTTTGCAATCCAAAGTTTAGTTAGCTATAGTAATACGACAGCTCGAGTCACTGACAGACAGGCACAAAGCCCGTGGTCGTGACACAAAGCTATCGCAGACAATACGCTAGCTATTCGCGCAGTGAACAATTGTTCAGGCTCTACCAGTCCCAGTGGTGTGATAAGATAAACCATGGCCGTCGCAGCAGCCCAGAAGAACCGTGAAATGTTCGCCATCAAGAAATCTTACAGCATTGAGGTGAGGAGCAGGCCTGCAGCAGGACAGGCCTGGCGCCACCAGCGCCGCCTGACACTGCTGCTTGCTCTTTTTTTTAACATCCCGCTCAAGAATAATCACTTCCCTTTGTATCAGTCAGACATAAAAACAATCAATTAAATAATTTTAAGATTAAATTCAAAAGTTAAAAGTGGTTAGGTATTTTTAAAAGAAATGGAATGCAGTGTCACCTATTTTATTAACACTATTTTCCATTAAATTATCTTTTTTAAATCTGTTGAATTGAGCTCTAACTAATTGTAAAACTAGTTCCATCTTTTTTAATTGCAGTTAAGTGCTTATTATTTCATAGATTTAAATAAAGTTTAACCTATTTACTAAGTACCTAACTCAGTCAAGAGCGAGCTAATAATTACCTAACTTACTTACATTTTATATTTAATTAAATATAAAACTGCATGAACTACTAAATCGTAAAGTGTATTTGAAATTGAAACAAAGGAATTTGTAAATTATAATCAAAAGTCTTGATCTCATCCACAACACAACGTAATAATTAAATGAACATTTTGGAACGATAATATTTTATTAAAAGTGTATTAAAACAGAACTCAATCTTAAAAATGAAATGCAAATTGGTGTCACATTGTGCGTGATATAAACAAACAAAAACAGAGGCAGCGGTATCATAGTCGCGGGTTAGATGCTAATCAACTCGTCATTACAGATAATCACTATTACCCACTTATTACAATTCAAACTCGCCCTTGTACTACTGCAGAGAAGAACAATAGACATCAAACGTACTTAGCTAGATTTAATATTTACTGCAATATGTCTCATAAATAATAAAAAACTTTACACAAAATTAAAGCTACTGATAAATAAAATACTGAATAAAAATAGAGATATATTAAACTTGTGAAAGTGACATATATAAGTATGTAGATGTAATTAGACGAATTACTTGCAAATTTTCACTAGTAAATTCCTCAGTGAATAATCCAAAAGCTTGAGAGTTGTACGGATTGTATTACACGGTGCTGACAGTCAGGGCCAGAGCAACATAATTATTGTGCCAGGGTAATTAACTCATGCAGCGACACTTTCACGGTGAAATCACATCATCGTGTGACGAATTGCATAATTTTCCAGCATGTTCTTTAGAAGTCATTGTTCAACGTAATAACAAACAAACCTCCTTAATAACTCGTGAGTCCGTCGTGTCTTTCGTTTAGTGTTAATACCGTCGTATAATCTCGTCTCATCTACTTATCAATAAAAACAAATTCAAGCCAATCTATTAGTTTTTTGTTAGCAGATTATGAATATACAACACGCCTTTAAGTGGTAATCGTTACCTCATAAAGACGACATTGTTACAGTACCTGTTGATTACACTCTAGTCATTCGATGGTACTTTTACAAGTTCACAATAAACAAAGCTTATGCGAATATTTTAGCGAATTATGTTAGAGTTTATACGCACCTACAATTTTATTACCGTATTTTGTTCAATTCGGCCACAAAGATTCACCTACAAGTGCGTATATGCTGTGAACTGCATTGCGATAATTTTAATATTTCTCTTTAAATTGGTTCAATGCTGTGCGAAAATTAGCCCTGTGTCTGGCATGCTGTGATAATCGAATATTTTATGATTGGTGACTGAATGATTGTATTTCCTTGACCGTCGAAGGTCGGAATGCAAGGCAGTGCGACGCTCACTGTATCCACTGCAATCAGCAAAGATCGTTAAAACTCTATCAAGTGACACGATGGACAAAATTAACTAGACTGGTCTGTACCGAGGCACCAATTATGAATTCAAGCATTGACATTTGAGTTTTCATTGTTTGAGTAAATATGAGATTAACGACAGAATTTACCAGACATCATCATACAACCTGCTCACCTAAGATCTTCGTCTGTAACGATCTCGAGGTCACTCGAGCATGCCCTTGACCAATAGACATTCTTGATGCAGTCTATTGCATCGTTTGAGGACAAGCAACTTGCGTTACATATTTTTACACATTTGAAGGTTAAATAAAAGCTTCCTTTTTGTACACGGAACGAATACTTACAATAATACATAATTGCATCCAAATTAATCTGCTAATATTTCTTTTGTTCTACCCGATCTCGTGTCGGTTCCACGGATATTAATCTAGAGGAAGTGCAATAGTGATTTTATAAGAACGAATACATACTGGCCTTAATATTCATTGATTTTATAAGGTCAAATTGGTCATTAACATGGTTGTAGGTATAGGTTGGCTTGGAGGGTGGACACAGATCGGCGGGCGACGCACTCTGGCTTAGCTTAATTATCCGTCGACCGATTGGAATGGTGAAGTGGCCACTCAGGCATACCAAGGCTAAATCAACCGGATTCCGAGTCCTGTCCGCTCCAGTTAAGCGGACCTTTAAATTAACAATACCGCACACGACATTGTTTACATTCATAGATGTTTAGATACTTCTGCATATTGATGATTAACGATATGTAGAATTCAATCCTGATGAAAAAAACGATTTTAGGTGGGCAATTACTAACACCGCTGCATTTCAGGGGCTTGGTAACAATAGCGAACGATTAGCTCAACCCTTGACACACATAGTTAGGCCCGCACGGCCACTCTACTGGAAAATGCTAGGTCTCGCCGCCCGCACACAATCAGCCTCCGCGTCACCCGCCGCTCCTTAGCGCTACGTGACGGAAATTACGCCGTCATCGACACCAACCTCTCGTTACACATTAAGCATCATCACAATGCAGTTACCATAACACTTTGAAAATATCAGTAATCCAATAATTTAATGAAACCACGTTAGATAACAAGCGGATGTTTCCAATAATTCATGATTGATAGAAAAACGCTGTTAGAATAAACTCTATAATTATAAAAATTAAAATTGAATGTAAATTGTTCTGTTCAAAAAATATTAATTATGCAAGATTTGATATAAACTGCATTACTTTTTTGTGGTAATTGGTAATTTATATAATATTTTTTAATTCCTTAATTAATTTATAATTCCCAAGCAAGCACGACCCAATTAAAGAATAATAATTAGGTCATCCTGTAGTTCAAATTAGCAAAAGTGAGACTGCAATAATTGCCTTCATTCAAGCGCAGTCATACAGAAACTTGAATTCCTTTGTAAGATTTCAATCGCACAAGTAGCATCCGGCGCGCACTTCTGGGGCGGGAATAATGGGAGCACTTTACGCCCGGCCACACTCAGGAAATAAGCTTAAGAACTTCGTAAAAGCAATTCCTACTCACACATGAAATATAACGCGATGTGACCGCTTTATATTTATAAGGATTTAGAAGATCAAACTGTTTTAGAGACGGCACCTTTGTATTCGCTCTATGAACTGATAACCGCCCACGTTATTCTTTTGTATGTTGTTCTTAAAAAATATTTCGAATCTAAAAATGTAGAAACTAACAGCATATTGTGAAAATAAGATTATAATTTATTATTTACAGAGCAAATACAAATCCGACGTCTCTAAACGTGTGCAAATATACTTACTGATTGACGTACAAATTTATACGAATGGTCTTGTTACAGAATGGCTATCCATCTCGTCGCCGATCTCTTGTCGACGATGCCCGCTTTGAGACGCTTGTTGTCAAGCAGACCAAGCAAAGCGTTCTTGAAGAGGCACGCGCCCGTGCCAATGGTAAGATCATCTTTAAGCTCTAGAAAAATCACAACACTCGTACAAGAATACAAACACCCAGGCAGATTATATTATTTTTAGTTATTTATTCCTTTTTTTATTTTTTATCATTATTTGATTTTCCATTTTATAATTTAGACTCTGGTTTGGAATCCGAATTTCTCCAAGACGGGGTTCCTATTGGCAACGGCGATAACATCCCTACTGTTGAAGATGGTACCCAACAAGACGAAACTAAAAATTGTCACCTAGGTAATCATCGACATTGTTTTATTTTTGTTTCCTTAACTATTTATTTTTGTTTTTATTTTATTCCTTTTGTTTTTTTTTTATTTTTTTAGCTGACACCGATAAATGCGGTGACAGGAAGGTCGACGAAGGTAAGAAAGACTGTTGATATAGATTAATGTACTAAGCACGTCAATATAATTATATTGAAATATGAATCATAATACCTACATGTATTGATTTCTTTGTAGATTATACTCTAACTGAAGAGGAAGTTATTTTGCAAAATGCTGCAAGTGAATCACCTGAAGCGGAACAAGCCGTTCAGCAGGCTGCATTGTTACTGCGTATGCGTGACGGAATGGGCTCTCTGGCACGCATCCTCAAGACCATCGACAACTACAAAGGAAGTGTCCAACATCTTGAAACTCGTCCTTCCCAGTCAGCTGGTGTTCAGTTCGATGCTCTCGTAAAAGTTAGCATGACGCGTGTTAATTTGCTGCAACTCATTAGATCTCTTCGTCAAACGACATCTTTTGCTGGTGTTAACCTTGTGTCTGAAAACAACATCTCCAGCAAGACTCCATGGTTCCCGCGACATGCATCGGACCTCGACAATTGTAACCATCTCATGACCAAATATGAACCAGAATTAGATATGAACCACCCTGGCTTCGCAGACAAGGAATACAGGGAGCGTAGAAAGGTTATCGCTGAAATCGCTTTCGCGTACAAATATGGAGACCCAATTCCTTCCATTTCTTACACCGAAAGTGAAAACGCTACTTGGCAGCGAGTATTCAACACTGTTTTGGACTTGATGCCCAAACACGCTTGCAAAGAATATAAAGCAGCGTTTGGCAAGCTGCAATCTGCCGATATCTTCGTACCACACCGCATTCCTCAACTTGAAGACGTTAGCAACTTCCTACGCAAACATACTGGATTCACCCTTCGCCCTGCCGCTGGTCTACTTACCGCTCGTGACTTCCTGGCATCTCTCGCCTTCAGGGTCTTTCAATCGACCCAATACGTTCGCCACGCCAACTCTCCATTCCATACACCCGAACCGTAAGTACCATTACCACACAGTTATAAATTAAAAATATTTTTGGCGCCACAACGCAATATATTAAACATTAACCTCTAACACGGAAACTGCTAAAATGGATATAACCGAAACATTCATTACTGTTAATTTAATTAGGTTCAGAATAATTGCCTTGACGAGTATTTTTACGGATATATTACACAACCAGTCCTTCTTGATGTTATGTAAATTGAACCAATTCATGAACAAATGTAGATCAAGCTACGTACGAAAATATTTATTTCAATGTCATTTTTACTTGTAAATAATTCACTGTCTAGTGTGCGCCCATGTTGAATCCTTGAGCATAAAACAATTTACCTTCAGGAACAGACAAGGGCGCAGTACCGTGATGGAACTGTAACTTTGTTAAACGGCTCGCTGGTAATTTAGTTACACACAGTGTAAATGAGATTCAAGTTTTTCCATCAAAATGCGATAGAGAGTTAATATTTTATTAGATGAATATTAAACTAAACTTTGACAAAGCAGTGAATATCTCGCTACTGATAAATGTTATCGAACCCATAATTGACAACAATAGTTCTAGACCTATGGTATGGTTTCTCGGGTTGCTGTCTACAACTCCACGTCCTGGCGCGGTTTTTGCGTGTGGGTTACTCGATACACAAAACCTCGAAGGACGAGTTTTAGACCTAAATCTGAATATAAAATGATAGAACCCTAAAACTCATTTTATTTCAATGTATGAAATTCACGTAAACTTCCGACAATATTTTAAAATGCTTGTATAATTTTACAGTGATTGCATTCATGAACTTCTTGGACACATTCCTCTCCTGGCCGACCCTAGCTTCGCTCAATTCTCTCAAGAAATTGGACTTGCATCACTAGGCGCTTCAGACCCTGAAATCGAAAAGCTCTCTACTGTAAGTTTCATTTCTGCGAGTTCCAGTTGACTATATCTAGTGAAAAAAATATAAATTTGGTAGCAAAGCGAATACGTAATATTGAAAATGGGCCCAGCTTTTGCGAAATTTTAATAGTACTTATTGCATAAGTAATACACCCGATGGCGGTGCATTATATATAAAACTTTTTTATTCAGGTATACTGGTTTACGGTTGAATTCGGCCTGTGCAAAGAACAACAGCAATTGAAGGCATACGGCGCTGCCCTCCTTTCTTCGATCGGAGAGTTGCTGCATGCACTCAGTGACAAGCCTGAGCTAAGGGCCTTCGAACCGGCTTCTACCTCAATACAGCCCTACCAAGATCAAGAATATCAACCAATTTATTATGTAGCCGAAAGCTTCGAAGACGCCAAAGAAAAGTTCAGGTAGGAATTTTCTTTTTGAAGGAATAAAAGCATCTCATTTGGAAATATTTCAGTATTTAATAAGTTTTTATTTATTCTTAGACGCTGGGTATCAACCATGTCACGACCATTCGAAGTACGCTTCAACCCACACACCGAACGCGTGGAGGTGCTTGACTCTGTTGAAAAGCTGGAGACGCTTATCTGGCAGCTGAATACAGAGATGCTGCATCTTACCAATGCCGTGAAGAAGCTCAAGGGCACAAATTTCGAATGATCACCCTTACCAATAGTATACTTCTATGATTCATTGCGCGCGGCTCTGCCGCAAACTGTATAGCTAGTGATATAATAGATATAAGATCGTTGTTGGCGTGTATGGAGCGTGTCTGTGAGCGAGTGTGAGAACGTAAAAACCATCCGATGGTACTTCGTTGAATTCCTTTTTGTACCTTATTGTATTATTTATTATGCCAGCTCATTGCCCGGGTCTCGGAAATTGCACGGACCTCTGATTGCCCATTTACGGAGATCGTGGGGATTCCCGAGTCCTTTACTATTTTTAGTATTAATTTATAATTTAATGAAACACGAATAAATAAAAATGGAGCACTAAAAGATATAAAAATGAATCATAAAATATAATGCGTTTGCGTGGAATATGATGTTTTATTTAATTACCTAATGTCATTAGAAACTTATTGGCGCCACATTCCAATAAGTTAGTTTGAAAAAAAAGTCATTCTCGGAATGAATGATAAAAACAGAAGCTGATTTTCAGCTTTTTTAATTTTTTATGAGGTTTTCTTTTCAGTTCATATGAATTCTCTTAAGATGGGGGCATGTCCAAATATTTCGTCTTCGTTTAACTTGAGTAGGTAGTAGGTTGGTAGGTATAGACATCAATGCGTTTAAGTCATTTTCTACGCGTTATTTTTTTGATCTGAAAACTGCTGTAAAGAACATTTGAATGCATGACACTGTTACTGTAACTGGTACCAACAGTTTTAATAACTCAAAAAAGTGTAAATAGACGATTTAAAGTCATATATTTGGAGGGTTCTTGATATTTGTGGGTGGTTTTGAGGGTCCTTGTCATTTTGTGATGGTTATTGATGATTTTTGATTTATTCGTGGAGTTCATGAGGGTCTTGATTTTTTTGTGGGGTTCTTGAGATTCTCGTAAGATTTATTAATATATTGATCACGTCAATATGACTTCATCTCGCCAAATAGTAAGCTAAAGGTAAAATCTCGGGAATGGGGCATCATTACCGACACCGATAATGGGGTTATTTAAGGTACTTGACATTTTGAAAGGTTTAGATACTCAAGGTTTTTGTCATTTTGGTGGTTCTATAGATGTAATTAAGTTTTCACTTCTATCGGCACTTCCACAGCGCCACTGATTTCTTTTCATATTATGTTCACGTCAATATTATTTTACCTCGCCCGAGATGGTAGCTAAAGGTAAAGTCTCAGGAATATGGACCATACTTCAGACACCGATAATGCTACAATAGCGTTTGATGGTTTTTACGCCCCGCTTAAAGGACCCGGGACTGCAGGAAGAAGGAGACGCGTGTGCTGGCAAAGAATTCAAGGCCTTTATGCGGCAGAGAACAGAGGTGCAAAACCACTTAGTTGATTCACCGTTTGAGGGTAATACCTCAGACGTGTTGTTCTGTGTATAGGAAAGGAGTGGGTGGGACTAGTTGAAAGAGTGCGTCGGAAAACTCGTCATCGTAGTAGCTGTGCACTGGTTATAATAGTAGTGTTATAAAATTTTGTTCGGCAGTAATTTTTGAGCACCAATCATTTTGAGATGGAATGTAAAGTGTATTGAACAAAATTTGTATTTCATTATGCTGTTTAACATTATACATTTTTAGAACGCAAATATTATTCACGCATAGGAAGCTAGATAAGTACAATAACTCGTTTTTGTGACCTTTGACCTTGAATAACTAATGTAGTTATATGAAATTTTATGAGACCTTTGAGTCAAGTTTTAAAACGCCAAAATAAACTAATTAAATTAATATTTTATATAGTTAACTCTAGTCTATTCCTTCAAGACCACGTATTGTTACTTATGTATTTATAAATTATTCGAAAAAAATATTTGCGTACCTACCTACCTATCTACTATTTTTTTTCACATGCAATAAATTATAGAAAGTCAAATGTTTACACATTTTTTATTTATTTTTTATACCACTTAGGTGGAAGACAAGCACACGGCCCACCTGATGGGAAGCGGTCACCATGGCCTATGGACACATCTGTGTGACATGTGACTTTGGACTAATCCCGTTATTACGGAAACAGCATATTCTGTTGGTACACCTCCGTAAAATGAAATATTAGCTACTAGTACCTATTAGGTAATATGATTACTCTAACGAACGTTTGAATAATAGGCGCAAGCGGCGTGTGACACGAACGTGCAAGACAATAATATTGCAGTAGGTTGGTAGCTTATTAATCAAGGAGTCGACCTGACAAATTAAGAGGGCCTAGGTTCGATTCCTAACCATTATGCGTATAATGCGAATAATAATGTTCTATATAGCAGGACGTACTTTAAGAGTAGGGGAGAGCGGGGCTGAAAGTGCCGGGGGTAAATTGTGCCGACGCGAATATCTCGAAAACAGAAAGAGTTAGATATACGATCATATTGTGTCGCGTAATGCTGAACAGTCGGGCACACGCGGCTGCCATTTTTGTTGCGCCCGCGACGCGGCCCGAGTGGTAGTGCATGTGAGGGTCATCCAGTGCCATGTAAGTAAATATTTTCGTTTTGATACTTTTTGGTTGCAAGTACCTAGGCATTTTTCGTGCTTTTAATATGAGAGTGTTAGTAAAACGTTTGTTATTTATCCTAGATTGTTATGCAGTGTGATTTTAATACTTTGAGCAAAGTGATTTTTATATGTGAGACAAATTATCACATTGCCATAGGCGGGGCGAAATGTGCCGTTCATGTGGGGCTGTTTGTGCCGCGGCACAACCAACCCCTAAACAATCTTTATTGTTTCAATATCGTTTACGTTTACGCGAGCACTTAAGAAAGAATGAAAATACTTTTAGACACTTATGATATTTTTACTGCATTTATTATCTTTTACAGAATGAGGACATACAAGCGCAAAACTCGAAGGGGAACTACCTACAGTAATGGGAAAATACAGTCATCTAGTGAATAACTAGTTTTGATTATTTTTTGATTTCTTAAAAAGACTTAATAGAAAACTCTGTTACTTTATTATTTAAGAGAAAGCTTTATCATATTTTTTGTAATATAGTCCTTAAAGAGACAGATATTTTTAAGAATTGATCTCATCTCATAAAAATAAGTACAAACTATTTTTTTAAAATAAGTTTGAAATAATTACGTAAGTAAAGGTAATTTGTTTTTTATAACTAGCTGTGCCCCGCGTCTTCGCCCGTAGCAGGATAAAAAGTATCCTATGTCCATCTCCTAGTTCTAAGCTATTTCCCCATCAATTTTCAGCCAAATTGGTCCAGCCGCTTACGCGTGATGCCGTGATCACGGGAAATAGGTATTCATTTTTATATAATATATAGATAATAACAAACTTTAAAAACTGTTGATTTATAGTAAAAAATATAAGGTATAAATGTACAATTTATGTCTTGTATATTCTAAATTAATTTTCATACATGAAAACACCTAGCATTCTCAAAGGCACAACCGACCTCAGTTACGGCACAACTTGCCCCAAAGTGGGGTTGGTAGCGCCTTGGCGCCGCTGAATAAAAAAATTACTTATTCTCAAAAACTATTTAAATTTTCCAAATTTTATAGGTGAATTTGTATTATAGACTAGATTTGGCTTAGGATGAACTACAACTTTCAAGAATAGTACTTTTTTTGTCCGAATTATATAAAGATTTGTCAAAATCGGCACTTTCAGCCCCGCTCTCCCCTATTGCAGTAAACAGTTATAATAGCACAGATTACCTAATACCTAGTTGATAATAATAACATCTTTTTTTTTGGTGCTTAATTATTTAATAGTTATTTAAGTTAGTAATAAGACATTTTGTTTGTTTCTTTTTAATTTATATTGTTCACTTATTTTTGTAAATAAATATTGAAATGTGCTATAATTAGAATATAATAAAATTCAGAAGTAAAAAATAATAATAACATCAAACATGGGTGTAAATACAAACAGTTAAAATGTACGTCTCATACCTAACTGATTACAAGCAAGTCGGTCGAACTGTCCAAATGTTGTGCATAAAATACGTAATTTTATTTATGACTAGCGTACCCGCGCGCGGCTCCGCCCGCGTGAATGTTGGCTATCGCCACCAAGTCTTTTTTAAGCTGAGGGACTGCCCGTACTAAATTTCAAACTATTCCTTCGCAATCAGTGGTTGCAGCTAAACGTATTCATTTCATCTCAAGTTCTATCAAACCCTTCAAAGTACAGTGCCATGCATCGCGGCCAAAGCCCGTGTATTTACCATCATTATCCTTTTATGGGGCTGCTCTGGCCAAAGTATGTGTGACTCGGAAGAGGCCCTTTGAAAAACCCTTTCATCATAGTTGCATTGCACTTTCACATTCGATGCACTATTTCAAATTAGTGAACATTGTTTATTTCCGAAAATCTGATTTTTTTATTATTAAAATCTTGCTACAGACATTGACATTTGACAACCTGATTTAACATTCAAGAAGTTCATGAAAGTAAAGAAAGAGGATATACTAATAAATACCGGTCAAGTGCAAATTGGGCTCGTGCACGCAGGGTTCCGTACAAAATTGGGTTGAGGGGGATTTCCGCACGACAAAAAAAGGGGGCGAACTTCTTGTCTTGAATGACATACATACATTTTATTTTTTTGGTGAAAGAGGGAATATTTATGCTTTCCGGACTTTTCCCTGTACTTATGCTATAAGATTTTACTTTCTGCAAAATATCTGGATTCTAGCCCAAAGGGAAATACCCCTTTTTTTCGTGCGCAAAAACCCCGTCGGGCTTCACCTAAACGGAACCAACGGAGAGGTTGGTATGTCGGAGTCCTACCAATGCCTGTGTGATCGAGGAATCTGGTGTTTCCTAGAAAGGCTATCCCAGAAACCCCAACCGGTTCCGGCCACCAGCACTGGCGACCTCGACGTGTTATTAGGAATCTAAATCCCCCATCTCCATAAAAAAGCGCGCTTAGAAATATAACACCCTGCCACCCTGGGTCTACTTCTGCTAGGGTGACGGTTAGCTTCGACCGTCACCCTAGGCCCGCACTCATGGAGGACGGAGATGGTTCTGCGGACTACGCTGCCCGGTGCGCCTTCATTGGCACGGGGGAGTGCTAGATCTCTCCCGTAGCTTTTCTACTACCACTTATGCGCGCATTACTGACTCGTAAAAAAAGCGGTGGCGTTCCACATACTCTCTATGGTGACCATGGTCGGCACCAGGGACCTCACCATGAGGCTTACCCCACCGACCTCTGCTTCTAGGACATGGCGCCACTCTATCCACTCTGGAGACTCTACCAGTGTATGAAGAGGTGGTGTGCCCACGGATCAGCCCCGGCAATGGTGGCATTCAATCGTCAGCACCCTGCCTACGAAATGCAGGAACTCACCAAAACAGCCATGCCCATCAGTAAGCCTTGGATAGCTCAGGGTCAAGGGTTACCTTAAACTTCGGCGTCTGTAGACCCAAAATGGAGTTCGACTTTAGTCGGTCAAGTCCGATATTATGTCCCTACTGGCCAGAGGAGGGGAGGGATTCGTGTGGATTTCCGCACGAAAAATAAGGAACGGCTTCCTAAAACTCTCCGATTGCGGTGCAGGTGACTCACTAACGTCGCCGAAGGTAACTTAACGACCTCCGTCCTCCATGAGTGCAGGCCAGGAGATGGTAGGTCAAGCCACCTATTAGTCGATATTGAGACCACAGTTTGGATATTACGCTTCGTGTAATGCCAAGCTTTATCCGCAACATTCCTTTTATCTAATTCAACTTGATGCCTCTACGGGTTCTTAAGAAAGAGGTCTTGACAGACAGGCAGACGGATAACGAACAGATAAGGTTTTTTTTCCTAATCAGGCACAGAACCCTAAAAATTAATACATTCTATTTACTTTTGAGGAAAAAGAAGTAAAGGATATTACTCTATGAAAATTTAGACGAAGTCAATTTTAGTTCCTGTTGCTATGACAACTATTATAGATGGCGATAAAAACGTTTGCAACATCTAATTTTCTTTTTATTACTAAATTTCCTGAATGAATCATATATTTTTAATTATGTTATATGCTATTCTAGGCGGAGACAAATCCAAAAAATCATAGATAATGAAAATCTGTTCAGCCGTTGTTGAGTTCTGGCAAAAGCACGTTTTTAGCCCTTTTTAGGGCTTTAGAGTTCGAATTTTAAAAAATCCTTTCTTAGTACACCTCTACGCATCAAAACACACATATTCTGCAAATTTCAAGTCTCTACGACCAGCGGTTTAGGCTGTGCGTTGTCTCTAGGTCAGTCAGGACTTTGAATTATATAGTATAAGATAATATGTAACTACCGTCACTACAACTACTAGATAACTATTGTAGGTACGTAGTAAAACGGGCGGTAAATAAAAGTAACAGAACGCTGACTATTCGCTTTATATTTGCAATCTTGCAATCATATATATATCAAAAATGGCTGGCTAATGGCTGGCATTGGCTCCATGTGACACATCTCTTTCCATAAGGCATAAACATATATGGCTGGCTGACATACTGGCTGGCTGGCGGATCAAGAAGGTCACATGGTGACTTTGGCTTTGGCTTTGGCTATGGCTGGCTAATACGTAGGCTTACGTTACGTCCGTTACAGTAGATATAAATAAGACGACTATTGATAGGCCAATAACATTTTGAATTCAATCAAATTTAAAAGACACTTCACAGTAAAATTGAACGAATTGAAATAAAGGTAAAACGCAATCAGTCTCAGGAAAGACGGGCCAGAGCATACCTGTAATAAGATTTACGCTGGCCTCGGAGGAATAAGATCGCTTTCAAATCTTCAAGCGTAATCGAATTGAGAGAAAAAGATTTATAATTGACGTTTGAAGACTTTTAAGAATCACGAATAAACTCACAATGTATCGAGAATAATGTAATTTAATTACTCAATTAATTCGTAGATTTATACACGAATTACACGTAGGACAATAATTTTTTTAGTTGAATAGTAAGGTTATCTAAAATTAAGACATAGGATGCAGATGCAGCAAATATTTATATTTTAAACACGCAAGTAGGTAATGTTTCATTAGTCTCCACTTGAAGGTATTTTTAGAGAAACAAGTTAAGTGCAAGTAGTGTAGTTTAAGAGAGTGAGAAATCTATATATATTACGTAATGGTATAGGTACCAAGCTAACCTTTTTAGATGTGCAGTTTAAAACTTCAAATATACTTAATCTGGATTATAAGTACACTAAAGCCTATTTTAAAATATTTGGGGACAATGATTTTATATTAGAAACACGTGAATTGACGGTCCTTACGTACATACGGTCCATACGGATATATCAAAAATGGTATAATTTGTATTTTATGCCTTTAAATTTTCCATCCGAACTCTATATCATCAACGGGCTGATTGAAGAGCTCGGGCACAATAATGGATGTAATGTGGATAGTGCCTATAGAATGCATCAACAACCTTTCTCATGCAGGGGCTCTTCTTAGCCCTTCGATCCGAATATTGAGAGCCCTGGTTGGTATTTGCGAATCATATGCACAGGCCCATGGAATCCAATAAATAACACTTGGAAAAGTAAGATATCAGTATTTAAATCAAGTGGCTGTCACAATATAATCTAAGGTTTACTGTGTGATATGCCTTTAAAAATAGTCAAAGCATTTAACTCTGGACTATTGATATGACTGGTAATGTTGACATGACATTCCCATTGCGAATTTTATGTATAAGTTACGAACACAGTCTATAAGATTTTATAATACTGGGTAACAAAATATGGATAAAGCCCGAAATATATTTTTGTAAGATAATAAAATTATATTGAAATTTATTTGTATTAAATTCTTGATTTTAGAAATTTCGTATATTTCCGTATTCCAATAAAAATCATATAAAAAAATTATATAGGTCAGTCCTCAAACTTTATTAAATGCCACTTTTGACATGTTCGTATGTACATACCTAAGGACCGTAGAGATACTGTACTATCAATTTAAGAACGCTAATTCAAAACGAATCTAATTCACCTCACTCAAACAAGAAAAAAGTAGCTACAACTACCTACGTCCTTCAACACCATATTAATCTTTACAAGTTCTTTTTAATTTAAGCTTGCTGTACTTGCCTTACCCTATTGTTACATATTAAATAATAGGTAGTCACTACACTACCTAAGTATTGTTTGACAGTTGATTTGAAATTACTATAAGTAGCGAAAGTAAATTCATATTTTCATGTTATGATATTTACTCATGTCTAAGGTAAATCCAATACTATTTTATAGGTAGCATGAAATTACGAGTACTTCCCACTTAGTTCAAAGGAATTACAATATTATCTTAATCAATGGCAGTGTTCCTATGATCAAAATCGGCAATTTTATTGGAGTACGAGTAAACCTATACTATTCTTCCACCATCCATTTTATCTGATGTTTTATTCCGTATAAATTATAAATAAATGAAGAAACAGTATCAATTAAATTATGAATACTGTAACAGCCCTAAAACAATAGATTGCTTAAACAATAATAAACTAATAATGAAAAAACAAAACAAACCTAAAGTGCTAAATAAAAATATAGTTAAAACAATGAATAAACGTTAAGTACAGTGTAGTTAGCGGTGCGTTGACATTAAACAAGGCAAGTGGAGAGGCACGGCCTCAAGTCGAGCAAGGGCGCGCACGCCGCCGCTGCCAGCCATAGCGAGCGCTCTTAAGCCTTCCAACAAAGCCAAACCGGCAAAACGCGGACAAACGATGCCGGCCATTGCACACGCAACATGCACGAAATATATTTGCGCACTTGCTATAGACTTCTTGTAAATAAACGAGTTAATGTAGGTGAAGATACGGAGCAAACTACTCACTTATACTTATAACAAGCCTGCTCAAACTTGTGATGAGTTCGTACTAGTAAGGAATGTTGATATGAGTAACTTACAAAAGGTCAATAATTGTATTCCAGTAAAACAAACTCAAAGTAGGTACTTATTGAAATTGTTGGTAAAATATTTTCAACAATATTCAACGTAGGTATGTACAGAGGATATTAATTGGGGAAAAATATAACCTGTGATTGCAAATTTTGAAAGAAACTTGACATAAAAAAATAGGTTTTATTAAAGTTTTTTGAAAGATAAGATCAATCTAATATGTACTATTAAACGAGCCATTCAGTTCAATATTAATGGTGTGGACCTATACCTATAACGGAAAGGAAAAGGCAAATTTATAGTGTAGAGAAGCAGAGAATTGAGACAGGTTTGATGAAATAGCGCCGGGTCAGAGGTACAATCTGTGACCCCTAATTTCCCGATGATTTCGTGATTTTATCAATAATACCTACCTAGGGTAAGTATGTATGTTACTAGACAAGCTGTTAACAATAAAATTTATGACGCGATTCCGAGCGGCTGGCCGTGTAATATTATCATAACCTAGTTTCTACGTGAACTTTTTTTATATAGGACACGTCAAAATGACTTCACCTCGCCTGATGGTAAGCCAAAGGTAGTCTCAGGACAGGATAAATTTTACAGGAGATCCGAAAATGTTTTTGTGCCATTTTAAAAATACTAAACAGATTCTTGAGAGTGATAGCTAATGCTATCATACAGTATACTCGTAGTTTTACAGTATACTTAGTTTTGCTAGGTTAGTACGTGAAGGGTGGTCTATAAGGTCGAAAAATGCAAAAATACTTATATATTTATACCATATACTAGGTTTTAAAACTGAACAGCAGCTGCGAGGGCAAGACAGGAATATAGAGTTCGGACACAAAAACTACCTAGATAAAATGAGAATATATTTTGATACCTTTGTACTGTCATTTGTATGTAGTATGTAGCTACAAAAAGTGGTTCGTGGTTGATAGCCATTGCGAGAGCATTTTTTATTAATTAAACAGTTTTATTTAACTCGACCTGTTTATTTGGGTCAAATCTAGTATAATTGATATTTTACCCCCTTTCAGTTGTCTGATTGGTCTGATATTTGGCAGAAGTCTTTAGTTCTGATGACAATACAATTTAAAACTGTTTAACTTAAAAAATATATTTTCGGAATAATTTATTTCCGTTACGAAATTAACTGTTTGACAGCCAAATTTAATATCACTGCGAATATGTAGTGCTAGAACATTGGCTGTCAACGGAGATACGCAATAGCCCTGCTATACAGAAAAGTCATTGGATTTTGCATAAAGAAAAATGCCGAGCGTGGCCAAGCTCGATCGCTCAGTTATTCATTATTTTAATGTACAATAAGATTATGAAGTTGGGGAGTACCTACACAGTTGACTCACTGACAAATTCTGTTTTGAACCTGTTTAAGTATGCAGGTACTTGATGTCCGGTTTATTATTTTATATTTTGAAAACCGTATGCATGTGTTTATATATACGTTCATGAACTCCAAAAAGGCTGAACCGAATTTTATGAGTACCTATTTGAATAACCTCATGAATAGTTCCAAGTACCTACTTACTTAAAGTTTTCAACTGGTACTGAGACACTGAAGGATAGATTTAGGAATTATTTTATTAGAGGCGGTTTGGAAGTTGCATCTGTAAACGAAAAATTAGAGAGAATCGTGGTATGGATATATTATGAGAGGATATGAAAGTAGTATTGACAAAAGGGTACAAAGTATTTTTTTTATACCACGTAGGTGGCAGACAAGCACACGGTCCACCTTATGTAAAGTGGTCACCGTGGCCTATGGACGTGTGCAACACCAAAGGTGTCACACGCGCACTGCCTACCTTGAAGGGAATGGGGGAGGGCTAGGATGGGGGGGAGTCTAGGAAGGGGTGGGGGAGGAGAGGTACAGTGAGCTCTTGCTACCCTAATTACCGGTGGGAACACAACACGATGGTTATTATGGCCGCGGTCTTCTGTAGAGCGGAGGTACTTCCCCAGTCGGACAGCTCATTTCGGACGGGAGATACCTCCTTCGAAGTATAAATGTGGCTTGGAGGAGACCCATACACCCTACTAGGTATTCTATATTTGGATATAATTTGATTGGTTATTTGAATAATTTTTTTTAGATAAATTCATAATATAGATTTTTGTTCTACATTTTAAAAACCTTTATTACAATAATTAAAAAGTAGTATCTAGTTATTAATGATACGATAGTCAATGCGAATACGTTGCAATTTTTCCTTATCAATACTTGTTTCTTTGCGATTCAATATTTTCATGGAAGTCACCTAGGTCATCGATTTTGCACATTAAGTATACATGTATAATTAGCTGTGCTGTATGTCACTAGGAATAATTTTGACTCGTATTTGAAGTTATTATAAGGATAAATTAAACCCAATCTGAAACTATAATAGGTATATGCTCAAAGAACTCAAGATTGATTTAATCGAGAACTATCAGTACATAACTATTATAAAATTACTAGCTATATTTCACGGCCAAGGTTAGAACTCGAAATAGAGCCGCTTGACAATACGTAGTTAAAAATATTTAGTAAGTACTTACATATATTTTGCGAAATAAACATATTAAGCGCCATTAAATATAATTTAAAGGTTCAAATAATAAGCCTTGTAAATTAATCTCCTCACAGCTATCGAGGGTGAGAACATAGGCATTGTTCATAATAACAATGGATAAACCCACCGAAAAGGAAAACAGAACTGGAATTTTCTTGGAAGAAGGTATGAAGAAGGTTGATTCGGCACAATTAGGTACAATTCATAGTCTGGAGGTGAGTTAAGCTAAGTGCCTGCAGCTTGTAGGTATCTACATAAAATGCACTTACGTCCTTGGTGAATATTTTTAACCACCTAGAAATAACAATAAGGATCTAACATTTCAATTTAATGTATAAACAGTTGAAACTTCAAACTGGTAGTCGTTAGAAACTAACGAATCGGGTTAACAAATCGGTAGTTTGGTTCCACCAGTGCAAATCGGTGGAGATATATGGAGAAAACGATTCCATATATCCCTACCGGTAGCTATAATTGGAAAAAAAATCCAAGTATCCCTACCAGTGGAGATACGTCAGTAGGGATATGTGGAACAGGGGAGAAATCAACGCATCGAGTTAACAAATAGGGAGAATTATGATTAACGTTTTCTTTTTAATATTTTGCTGTAGATTATTCGAGCGTCATATTGGCATGGTAAAGTAGGAATTATTGGAAAAGCTGCTTACTTATGTTGTAGAGCCTTAATTAAAATTAAGGCACGGAATGACGGGCGATAGACAGTGTATCAATAAATTGCGTGGAAATTCTGGATTTCAGAATCTTCTCCCCTTTATCTTAAAGAAAGTACAGTCGGCATCGGTATTAGATGAACATATGCAAAGTTATCGACGACCTTGGCTTCTATTACGGTAAATAAACTTGGAGTGTCCATTTGTAATATTAAAAGCACCATTTTGTACTAAGTACATCAGGATATACTTTTATACGGTAGGTACATATTATATGTATACCAAAACAACATTTGTTACAATTTTTGTCTGTCTGTCTGTTTGTTGCAAGCAATAATAATAATCTCTGCAATAGCTGGATCAGTATTGGTTTAACAAGAAGTAATTGAGGCTACTTTGCTTTTGGAAAAAGAATTAGAGTTCCGTGTTAAAAAATAAAGAAGTCCATCTTCAGAGCATGGATATCACGGTGCATCAGAGTATTTGCCAAGATACCTAAATGTGCCTAAACTTGACTGGCTTATGTTGTTCAGTCCTGAAGTACGTATCGTAGTACCGTATTCTAATATAGAATATCGTATCGCGTATTTTCACTAATGATACGCATTTATTGTATACCAAATAAAAACCCAATCAATATAATAAAACAATAGATTATATAGCATTTTTTTTATTAGGAAAAGACTAACATTAAAACAATTTAGTACATAAGAACTTTTAAAATTCATGTAGTTACTATTTTATTGAACTCGTTTCCTTCGTCGTTGTCGATTAATATGACAGAGTAGCTATTTTTGAGTGAAGTCACCTGACCCTGAAGAGTGCGAAGCCTTATTTCAACTAATTCAAAATTTTCCTGGAGATTATTTATTTGAATCTGCATTCGTTGTCGAATCTACGGGTAGACAGTAAACATTATTAGAAACAGTTGAGTACCTAAGAAGTATTTAAATACCTATACAGTCTGCTTAAGGATGTAAAACGATCAAGATCAGAAGACAGAGGAAAAATATAGAAATTCTCGGAATATAGTTTCAAACGTTTACCCTTAATAAAAAGAGTAAGTAAGTAGTAGTAAGATACTAATACGTCCACCTACGTACCTACTATAACCTTTTCTACTTGCCCAAAGATTGAGCAAAACCAATATACTTTTAGAAAGCTCATGAAGTACCTATGTAAAGACAGAATGAGATAGCAGGCTGCATACCCCGAAGGGAAAAATGTGTCATTAAATGTATTTTTATACCAATAAAAAAGTTTATTTTTAGTTTAACTGACTATTGTTCTGTAAACCTTTGTCCTTTTCAATTCTTGTACCAATAGTCTGTGTATTGTGCACCAATATCAAAACCACAGAAAAACTAATAGAACTGCTAAAACTCTAAGACAGATACATAATTACAAGTATATACGCTCCAAAGTCTAGTAAGAGTTGAAGATTATACCTATTTAATCAAAGCACATAAATTATCAATACGTACGTCATCTCTTTCCTTCTGGCAAGCTCTGCACTGAGCTCGACTCTGAATTAGTTGTCTTTCCAGTTCTGATATTTGAGTCTGCAGGTACCGTCGCATAGAATCTGATCTTTCCTTACATCTATTTAATGATCTTGTGCTCTCGTCCCTCAATTCCGTCAAGTCTTTTATTAACTGAAAGCACTCACTAGATTTTTCTTTGAAATTTGCTTCTTGGTGTAAAAGTTTTTCATTCAATCTCGTCACATTGCATCTGTAAAAGTAAAAATATGAACAAACATTACCTACTATGTATTAATACCCCACAGCTATCAATCCAATTTAAGATACTAAATGTTCGAGCATCCACAATATAATAAATATCCACAGATTGAGATAAATATCGTAGGTTTAAAGTTTTGTTAAAGGAGACCGTTTTCTATAATAAACATTGATATATAAAACTCGAAATTAAATAATTAATCAGAGTACATAGAAAGGTTTCTGAAGACCCCTTTTCGCAATGGCCAAATCAGTGCATCCTTTGTACTTGGTATAAACAGATTAAAGCATTTTTTTACAATTTGCCATGACCTTCAAAAAATGGTCTACGACTCGTAGCCCATTTTTGAAGGAAATCGTAGCCGTAGCTCTCAGCTACGAGGCTGAGATTTAAATGAGGTAATCCGGTAAAATGAATTATTTTGTTTGGTAATATACTATAGGTGCCTGATTGATGGTTTAGGGGAGGAGGAACCGGTTTCAGAACTGTGACAGTATAAAAAACTTTTTGGTGTGAACTACTCATAGCCAGGTAAGGAGTAACTGAGGATTTGATGTCAAAGAGCAAAGTATGGAAACAAATAGCATGTTGTGCCGACTTCGACCATACTTATAACAGATAATAAAATTATATGATTTATTCACTTAGTATCGTCCAGTATCTTCACTAGTTCTTCAGCTTCCTTGCTTTTATCCTCTAGGCTTAAACTCAACGACTTATTTTCTTCGATCAGCTTCGTTTTATCGGCTTTCTCTTGATTCAAATTATTTACGGCAATGACTAGCTGTAACAATCTTCCTCAAATTTACTTAAACACAAACAGTTACACGTTACTTATATCCTATTTTTAAATTATCCAATGCATCTCATACTATATTTATGGAAAGGCATCCCAGGCTCCAAGGCATCACAGCAAATATAACAATCCCTTACAGTTACTTACTAATAGGAAAGATTAAGGTAGTTAAAGCGACTCGACATAAAATCAGCAAAATATATGGATGACAGGTATAACCAGTATAACGTCCCTTCATTACTTCAATTATTCTGTAATAGGTTTATCACAGAAAAACAAAGATAAATTACAAACCTTTTCTTTGACCCGATGTAACTCACAAGAAAGTTGGTGCGAGCTATCTTCGGCTAATCTTTGTAACTGTTTGGCCTCTTGGAGCTGCATTTGTGCACCTTTTAATAAATCAGGCAAAGGTGCAAGTTCTTGTAGTTTTTCTTGAAACTGCATCTACACACGAAAATATATTTTTCACATAGGTAATACCTACTTATTCTCACTTTTAGAATAGAGGACCTAGGCCTTTGTTTTTTTTTTCGTGCGGAAATCCTCATGGATACCCACCCCACGGCCAGCGAGGCAGGTTATGTCGGACTCTTACCGACTAAAACCGCACGCCATCTAGGGTCTTCTGACGCCAGGGTGTAAGGTGGCCCAAAGAGCATTTCCCTCGCACCCCGGCTTGACCCGGGCCATCTCCGGATTCGAGATGGCCCCCTCGGGTTTGGGAACCGCGTGGGTCCCGTCATACCCCCGGAATAGGGGGGAGAGTACCTAGGCCTAGCGGCTTTTGAGGCCATTATATCATAAATAATGCTTAGTTAAATGATGAAAGCTATATTGTTCATGCGATTGATGATTAGAGCACAGTTACGGACAGCCATTATAAGGCTTGATGCAACCAGTAGATGTTTCTTCAAGACAAGCTACAGTGCAGCTTGTCTGCTAACCTTACGTGATGGTGCTTGGATTCCGAAAATCTTAGTAGGGGCCCTGTATAAACCCAATTAGTGACAACTAGTAAGTAAGCGCGAATTCTGGAAGTGCGAGCATAAATTTCTTCCCCAAAGTTCCCAAAATTACTAAAGCATAACAATAATTTTTTCAAGAATATTGATACTAACGCCATCTCTGACGGAATTCTAGAATTATTTGCATCAAAACAAGAGAAACGTTGTATCTAGTGCTAGTGTAGCCCGGGGCCTACGCTTTGGTTCTTGTAGCGGCATGTATGTACCTACCTATATTGATAAAATTACCTTCATCTTTTGTATTTCTAGCTGAATTTGATCAGACACCTGCTTGTTATCTAACTCGATGACGTCCAACTGTCTCTTGAGTTCTTCGACTTGCTGTTGTGCGTGTAAATACTGCAAGCATAACAATGGTCGAACAGAATTGAAGCTAGTAAAATATTGTAGGTACCTATTATACATAATAAAATTTATCTACCTTTGCTCTGTATTCTTGTAACTGTTCGGTTTTCTCGGTGTCAGTAATTCTTAATTCTTCTATTTCTTCCTTCATATCTCGGATTTGCATTTTTAGTGTAGAAATTTCCTCGTCGGAAGCTTTTCTGGATTCCTATTGATAAAATTAAAGTATTTTATTCCAAAAGTTTATTTTATACATGCGTAGGTATGTAGGTATGGAGCCCCCCTTTTTTCCGTGCGGAAACCCTCATGGATTATGTCGGACTCTTACCGACTAAAACCGCACGCCGTATAGGGTCTTCTTGCGCCAGGGAGTAAGGTGGCCCATAGAGTATTTTCCTCGCACCCCGGCTTGATCCAGGCCATCTCCGGAATCGAGATGGCCCCCTTGGGTTTGGGAACCACGTTGTTCCCATCATGCCACCGGAACAGGCGCACTTTCGCGTGGCGCCCTCGGCCTGCTTCTGCTATGGTGACAGGCGGCTCCACCCCAGGCCTGCGCTCATGGCGGACGGGGATCGTTAGACCTCCGACGCCTGCGGCATCAGCGCCCGTCGCGGTCCGGGAGAGGCTGCACAGAGCTCTCCCGGACCCTTTCCGCTGCCTTGTATGGAGCCCCCCTTGAAGATCTTCGGCGTTCGGAGCCGGTACACCTACGGATTGACGGACGAGGTTCCGGTGCGGACTTTCTTCTATACTAATATTATAAAGAGGAAAGATTTGTTTTTTTGTTTTTTTGTTTTTTTGTTTTTTAGTTTGTTTGTAACGAATAGGCTCCGAAACTACTGGACCGATTTCAATAATTCTTTCACCAACAGAAAGCTACATTATCTGTGAGTAACATAGGCTATAATTTATCTCCAATAAAATTAGGGATCCCTACTAAAACTTCAATAATGTAAACAAAGGTGTAAAAAAATTACCTAAACAAATTACTTACATCGCGTGCGCTGCGAAAACTATTGAAGATAGAACAAAATAATGTACTGTGGAAATGTATAACTTAAAAAGTTCTACATAAAAGTCCGCGATAGCATATGTCTACCTAATAAGGGTAGCCCACAGTAACCATTTTTATCTTTACAAATCACAAAAAAATCATGTGTCATTTTCGAAGCTAATTTTAACAATACAGTATTATTTCTTATCCAATTAAATACTATAGATACGTTGTACGTTTAATGTAGATCAAAATTGCCATTCACACTATACAGGGTTATTTTTTACCATATTACAGGGTTATTGTTACCATAAATAGTTTAAGAGCTATCGCAATATGAAAAATAATGCGCGCCGAAATAAATGCAAGTTGAAATGCGGACGTAAATCAGACCAATATTACTTCGGGACATTATAGGTACGTAGGTAGGTATCTAAACTGTGCTCAAAATATTATGCTCTATACACGCAGTACAGTTTTGTTGGGTGCCTTTGAGGATAGCACGGGGTGCTACAGCACTGGACGAGCTCAAATTCACCAGTCATGGATTATTGCAAAACAATCCACTCGAGCCAGGACGTCTTTGTTTCGCGAATTATACCTATCTAAGATTATGTTTCCCGAGGTATATCTTTGTATTATCATCCAAATAAATCAAGACTGTTTAAGTTATTAAAATCGGACGTCAGAGGGATTAGGGAGATGGGGAGGGGGGGTTGTGAGCTCTGGCTACCCTTCTTACCGGGCGGCGCGGCGGGAACACAACACAATGTCTATTATGGCTGCGGTCTTCTGTACCCCCCTGACACCCCATCCCCTCTTTTCCGGGGTTTGGTAGGGACATCATGATTTTTTTTATACCACTTAGGTGGCAGACGAGCACACGGCCCACCTGATGGGAAGCGGTCACCGTGGCCTATGGACGTGCGCAACACCAGGGGCGTCACACTTGCGCTGCCGAACCTCCGAAATCCTTCTAATGCCCTTCTTGAAGAACCTCGTGTATATTATAGCCGCCAGGGAAAACCACTGCAGGGAGATCGTTCCACAGCTTAAATGTGCGCGGAATGAAATTTCTTTATACCTTACAGTACGCACTGCAGGCGGATGCAACGTGTGGGGATGAATTCCCTGCCTGTGGCGAGCGGTGCGATGATAGAAAATGGCTGTAGGCATCATAAATCAAACAATTCCCATCCCATAGTCAACTGGGGTGCGCGGGGTATGCTCTAAGTAATCTTACACCCCGGCAACTGAAGACTTGAGACGGCGGCGTGCGGTTTTTATCAGGTCTGAGTGAGACTTAACCACTCCTGCTGGCTGACGGGGATGATATATATGAAGGAACTTCCGCACGAAAAAAGGAATTTGAAACAGAATTCGAAATCCACGCGGGCGAAGCCGCGGGCAACAGCTAGTCTCCAATATTTATAAGCTCTATCAGGCAGAAAAAGCGTAGAAGAACGGCTGAAATTTAAAATACCTACAAGTTTTGGATCCGAAGGGGATCGCCAGCGATGATGATGGTGATGAATTCTACTTCACCGTAACAAATAGGTAGGTATGTAAATGCTCACGTGCCTTTATTTCAGATATCATTCCAGTAGTGCAAATATTATCCAGTTTCTGTTCTAGGTCTTTCAATTTTGTTTCATATTTTTCTCTCTGAAATCTTTCTTCCCCCGCCGCATTTTTGGCGATGAGTAGTTCTTCCCGTAGTTTTAAAATCTAAAGTTAACGTATTTAATATAATGTTATCTTATGAGCAAGGTAAATGTGACATTCAAGAGCCAAAGATGTCGTCTACACTGGAGTCTATACCACTAATAAAAGCAACTAACTACTGTCATTTTGAAATTACCTAATTCAAATTATACGTAGGTACCTACTACGAGTACATATCTACAAAAAAATTGTTATTAGACTATTTTCGTTCTACTTGGATTAATCAATTAGATCAATAAAAAAGGCAATTACAATCCGCCAAAGAGACACCGCTCATTTACAGTTCATTTGTAATTAAGTAACAGTGTAACAAACGAATGACAAAAACTTAACTACTTATAAATAACCTGATAGTGTCTAAAAACTAGAAATAAAAAGTCAGTAAGTAGGTACTTCAAAATTGTTTAGTGTAATTCACAGTGTGTGTGCTGCAAACAATTTGTTATTGACGGTCAAAATCTAATCACATGCCTATTAAGAATTCATGATTAATTGATTTAGGGACTTTACTACGCTAGTCAAAGCACATCAAGTTCGACTCTCACATACTTTTTATAATTGTTGTTATTACAATTTATCTACTTACTTTTAAAACTACTACCTACGTATCTACTAACGACTAAAAGCTCCAGGAACTTAGGTACTATACGCAAGCAAAACCATACGACACCCTCATATTGACTCAGTCTCAAATGTCTGAATATAATCATCCGACAGCTTAGCGTCCACTCGGTTACCAGCGCCTGATTCGCCTCTACTGCCATATACGTCGACGCCTGACTTATCTCAATTAGCAATCAACATCAGTGAGTATAAAAAATGAAGTCTGATGCTCTGAAGACGGAGATGATATTAGGCAGATACCTATCTACATCTATCCTGATTCTCCTTTCCCCCTCCTTTGATACATCTATTGATGTTATTGTAGATTCAACTTTCTCACGTCAACAAAAATAAATATTTCATCAGTAATATCATCTAATAAAAGCAGCGGCGCAGTACTGCTCCTACGTGGAGATGCATTTAGTAAGGTACCTCTATTACCAACTTGACGTCATGCATTGGCTGCACAGCCGGACGTCGCATCTGCTTCGCGATAAAATAGGTAATAGTACCTAGGTACTATCCTTTAGAACCTTTAATGACATGCTGCTTACTTTAGGTAGGAGCTAGGTATTAATGCCAATGTATGAAACGTGTAAGGTAAGTTTGACGTTACTTAGGTAGAGTTTAGGTTATTCTCAGGTAGGTATATCGATACCTACCTCCGGGTATTTTAACAAATTATCTTCATGCTTTTTCACTAGAGGTTCATTCAGCATTGTATCTGTGACAACAGCTTCAAGATGCTAGAACAATGTTTCATCCAATTTACTCTTTGTAATATTTTCAATGTAAATTTTCCACTTTAGGTACTTACAGGAACAACGTAACTTTTTATCTGTTTACGTAAGTTAGAATCTAAACGATCGCGTTTTATAGCTGCTAACTCCATCTGAATTTCTTTGACTTCGCCTTCCATATCGCCCAATTGTTTATGCTTATGAAACAAAATAATTTCATATTAATATCTAGAATTGAATACCTACCCTTCTTATACCTATCAAGTAAAAGTTAAAGGTCAGTGTGAGTGTGAGTGTGTCAGTCTTAAGAACACAACACAACCTACTTAAAATGTCATTTTAGTAGAGTCACTAATTGAGGATACGAAAATAGAAATTGTAAACTCAGCGAGCAGCTGGTCATCTCCATAATAAGAAATGGATTATGTTCCGGTTAATACATACAGTTAGTAGGTACCTAATCTTATTAAAAACGGACTGGAAAGGGAGCTTTTCAAGACCACGAGTGAGAATTAGGTAGGTAGGTACTAACTACCTACTAACATTGAACACATTCGAAAGTCGAGAAATACTTAACAATTAAATGTATTTGATAAAAGCGGTATAAGATTAACACGAGTTCAATTTTTTTTATTTAACATCCATAGGTATATAATTAGCTGAAACAGTAGGTATCAACTAGGTAGGTAGATGAAGAAGTAGGTATCTAAATTAGTACCTAGGTAAAAGTACATGGTCATCTTCAGATTTAAACTAGTTCTTCAGCAAGTACCTACCCAATTTGTATTTCTTAAGGAAATGCTAGAACTTAATAATTTTTATCTCAACTAATATTTTACTATAATTTTTAAGTTTGAAATCTATGCTTTCATCATCTATTTTATGTACTTTTACCGCTGACTGTACCTACAATTTAATTAAACAATTATTAACGGGTAGGTAGGTACTTTTTTATTGGTCTGAGGTAGGTACTAACTAAATTTGATGATCCTTCTGTGAGTTCAACATTTTCTATGGGCTTCCCTTGTCCAAGCGGCCAGAAGTCTGATTGAGGCATTAACATGAATAATTTTTGAACGTCAATATAAACACGCTAAATGAAAATTACGATATTTATATCGGAAAGTAAAATAAAAGGAAAATCAAATGTGTACAAAATAATGACTTCTAACGAGAGTCACCAAAAACGTCAAATATTTTTCTTACTGGCCAGATTTTGGTTAACATTGGTTTACTATAGATTGTTGAAAAATTTAAAATCCACATCAATACATACTTCATAGATTATACCTACTTTTAGTATTGTAACTACTCTTTTTTTGTTGTAAATTATTGCAGTCTATTGCAGTTGATTAGAATAGGATAGAAGGATAGATTATTATGAGTAGCACTACGATAACATAGGTAGTATAATGTATAGGTATATTTATGTACTTATCAACCTAAACTGTAGATGATAACTAGTGGGCCTCGTCCCAGCTGTTAACTCCTTAATTTAAGACTTAAGTCGTAAAAAATGACATTCATGTTAAGTAGGTAATGGTCAGATGGTCACTGCCTGGGATGCGAATGAGTGGGGAGACTGGGAGAGAGAAGTGGATAGCTGGAAAGCTGACGCTGGGCTCCGATGTGACGGCTTCGGGTATAATAATATAATCAGGACCCGACCTAATCACCATGATAATGATTTATATGTAGGTAATATTGCGATGAACGGATTAACGTAATAGGAAATTTTAGGGACTAATGTACCCACGACTTCACCAAAATGGATTTAGATTTCAGAAGATTTTTTTTAATTAAAAAAGTCGGCACGGCCGGCAGTTCAATTCTTATAGACGAATGATAAAGTCTGTCTGTCTGTCTGTCCATCTATCCGTCCATCCGTCCATCCGTCTGTCCGTCTGTCCGTCCGTATGTTACACCCACTTTTCTCCGAAACTATAAGGCATTGCGGATCAAACTTGGTAAGTAGACGTATTCTGTGAACCCCATTAAGAATTACACACAAAAATAGAAAAAAAAAAAACAATTTTAGGGGTCCTCATTCTTAGAACTGAAACTTTTTATAAGACACGAGTAACTTTGAACCATTCAATGTTACCCAAATCACTTCGATTTTGTACCACCATGTACGATTTAAAAATAATATTTTTTTTTGTAGATTTTAAAGATAAACACCAAACATGCCTGTTTACAGGAGGTTTTGTACAAATAATTCCGATATTAAATTCAACTAACAAACACTGCTAAGAACTTCACTCGAAAAAGGCGGTTAAATTACAAAATTATGACTTTGAAAGCTTAATATTTTACGTTTCATTTGTTAAAAAACATTATAGCGATCCGCTTAGACCAGTTTAGGCAGTTATAATATTGAAACAATAAAACATAAAATATATTTGCATCAAATAAATTTTTAAATCTTTTTCACAACTTTATTCAAAGCTACACAGCACTGCAATAATTCAATGTTACCCAAAATGACCGTATATTCTATAATATATAATCTTTTACATATTTTATCTGTGCTGTCAATTTAATTTAATAATCTATGATGCGCTGTCAGTGCTGTGATTCTGTGATGTGATGTGTGATGTCATTTCATATATTTGGAATAAAACATTTGGAGATAATACAGTAGGTAGCACGACAGTAGCACTTGATAATATTTGCCGATATTATGGTATTAGCGTATAATATTACACAAACTTAGTTTAGTTGGCTTCGCTCCGCAGTTTGATCTGTGGCTCCGGTAGCCGTAGCCGAGTAATTTGAAGTTGAACGCTTAAAAGAAAAGTTTCCAATAAATTACTAAGTATTCTTACGTTATATGGTATTAAAAATGCTAATTAATATGTGATTGTATATAACTTCAATGGATATATATCAGTTGAAGAACATTTAAGTGAGAATGATAAAAAAATCTGTATTAATCTATACCTAAGGAAACTGCTTTGATATTATTATTTTGCGGACGTGGAACTACTTATCGTAAATATGAATTATGCTTTTTTATACTTCTTAAAATATTTTTCATCAAACTGATATGAACACAATATTAATTCATAATTGTATTCTATTGTAAATTGTATGGTGTATTCAAATAGGTGGTTCAACTTTAGATTAGCCTCCCACGATTTAAGGGTTGGGAGTGGGTGGAGGGGAGGTAGGGGGGGTTGTAGAACACCATAAAACTATACATAAAATATGTTGTTAAAGAAATGAAGTTACTCACACCTATTTTGTATTTCAGAAAAATGTCATAAATATTATGTTTAAGTTAGAAATCAAAATTTGAAAATTACCAAAATGGATACTCAGATAGACTTTGGTGAAACTGGTCAACTTCCTACAGACACTCCAACCAGTCTGGGCCAATGGAGTCTTAAAAAAGAAACTTCTATTATTATCACAGATCAACAAAATGTATCTCATAGAAAAATTATTAGGGTAAGCACATTTTATGAACACTTGTAGAATGACTAGGTTTTCGTGTTTCAACAGTTTATTAGTATTTTCATTATAATAATATGCAGTAATACATAGGTGACAGTCATTTGAGAGACTACAAGAGTTTAAATCATCAGAATTATAGTCAGACACAGAACCAAATATGATATCCAATTCACTGTAGCCAAAAGTATAGCCATAATCAGTCACTAAATCCCACCCTAAGCACAGTAAGCACTGTTCCCACTTGGTGTTGTAAGTCAGCGTCAAATTGAATGAAAATGCTGTTTAATTACCTTAGTTGGCTCTATTGAATTACCTTTAAACTGTGTTTACAATAAAAATGATCAATTTTCATTCAATTTTTAAGTTTGATATCTGTGCAATCATGATAGACTTTTGCTGCTGACTGTACCTGCATCAATATAACTTATGCCGATATTAAGAACAAGTATGTATAAAGATTGACACAATTTTATACTTCAGTTTCATAACCACACATCAAATAGTTAGCCTATGCTGTGGGAACTAGACCATAAAATTTCCCTAAATTAATTGTTGAGTAACCTAATGAAATGAAGACAAAGGTGGTCAAAGTTCTGCCACCAGGTTGGGAAATGTGACCAGTGAATAATTTAATTTTTTCTTTCAGAGATGGAATCGTCTCTCTAGATTGCAGAGATCTATTGTTTATGCTCTGTTTGCAATAGGAACAACCTTATTAGTCTTATTGTATGTTACAAGGGTTGCAAAAGTTAATGTAAATAAGAAAAGCAGTAGTGGTACAGTACAGGTAAGTTAAATGTCAATAAAACAAGCTTTGAAAAATCACCAGTATTTGATATTTTAAATTACCCAATGAATCAAAAAATATCAATTTCATAGTTAAAATACTCACACACAAATACTCATAACATCCATACTTGAATCTTTGTCACCTTCATCTTGAGGTAGAGGCTTATTATTCAACTTAATGACAGTGACAACCCTCTAACTTCCCAACCTCAAGAACTAGAGAGCCTTGCTCACCAATCAGCAGGTGTATTCCCTAAGGTCCTTGCACACATGGTGATGTGCCTGAATTGCATTTTCTACATGCCCATTTCAGTTCAAAACCTTTCTTTTGGTTCCAACCATTCATTTTGGGTTTGAATCAAGCATTTTCTGTCGAGTCTGTCTGAGAATTCCACACCATAATTTGTTATTCTTGACAATAACAGTCAGTATTGGGTAACATTCACAGTAGACTATCAAACAGTCGTTGGCTTTTTGTTTGTTTTGGAAACTGTTTGATTAAGTACCTGAACATACCACTGTCGATGGGGGCTTGCGATTGTCAAACCTCTAAAAATGCATTTCAAAATACCCATGACAACCTTGCTATATACATTCGCCAAGTTTATTTAATTCCAGGATTTTTTTTAATTACATAAACGCTATTATTATTATTACCTAAAGAGCGGACGCTAGCTCATCCGCAGTTTGATTTTGATCCACTACTGTTATCGCCTTCAGTTCGTTATTATCAAACTTATGCTCTGGACCATCACAATATTGTTTACCAAAATTTCCGGAACCCGAACGACTGGACTGATAACACAGTTCGATAGTAGTACTGGGCTAAGATTGAGGATGTCCAAACTGATGTAACTAACAGCAATGTTACAGAAGTTAATTGAATTCAGGTGGTTATTCAGAAAGAATTTGAACCTGATCATGGGGTATGGCGATTAGAAACTTGGAAGTTCTAAAAGTAGTTTATACCCAATTCTTGTCTATTGCTAATGTTATGCAGCCATCGTCACACAATTAACATTGAAACTTCCAAGACCTAAAGATGATTGTGTCTACTCCTACTGCTACTGTGAAAGTAATTTTATTTTACTTAAACAATTTTTAATTTTAGGAACCTCTAAGGAATGTTTCTCTATATCTAGTCAATGGCCCTGCGGAAGAAGTAGTTGTTCCTAAGAAGACGGTTTTAGACGTTGAATCTAATGAAAAACCTGTGTTCACAGGTAGGTAATGTAATCAATTGCATGTTTGGCTTATAGAATTTATTGTGGCCTGACCTGGGGTTCGCTTACTTGATGATTTCCTTGACGGCTTTTCCTGGAGCGATTGCCGTTTGAGATTCCAACTCTGAGAGGAAAACCTGCATCAGAGCCTTATCTGCTCTTTAGCAAGTGCAAAAAATGGTAGTAAAATGCAGCTGGTAACTATCTGCAAATGCGTCTATATCTCAGTTACCACTTAGCCAACAGATATTACACGTTGGGTAAGGTTTAAAAAGAAATTTTAATAGTCTTAATTGGAATATACTAACATCATAAAATACAAGTTTATTATGATTATCAGTGTGGATGCATTTATGACCAGTGAAATCATGTTTATTATCAGACCTCAGCTGACCTCAGATTCCACTTGAACCTCACCGAATATAGTGGACTCAACACCAAGTTTATTATTACTACTATAACTACTTCATCATAATATATAACTATTAGTAGAATTTTAGGAAATTTAATCGCCCCACACCGATAAAATAGTATCTAATAAAGCAAAAACTCTTCTCTCTGATAAAATATTCTTTTTTTAGGACCAAAAAATGCTCGTCAATACGCTGTAGTAGAGAGCTTCAGACATGCATGGCGAGGATATAAGCAGCATGCATGGGGCCACGATAACTTAAAACCGGTGTCTGGAATGCCATCAGAGTGGTTTTCTCTTGGCCTCACTATTGTGGATTCGCTAGACACTGCGTATATTATGGGACTGACTGAAGGTGACTATAATGCTTTAATTTCTAATCTCTTTTAGCTTTGTACTCAATCTATGAGCTGCTTCAGAGTCACAAATATTGCGTGCAACAGCCAAATTATGTGTGACCAATATTAGGTCCCTATTATATCTGTCTACACTTCTCTCATTCTTTATTCGGTTCGATTCTTTTGTTTCCAAACCAGCATACTTTTTTTCCTTTGTTCTTAGAATATGAATTTGTCAATTTCTTATATCCTTAGAATTCGAAGAAGGTAAACAGTGGGTTAAAGATGAACTGGTGTTTACAAAGAACAAAGATGTTAACTTTTTTGAAGTTACCATAAGAGTTTTGGGCGGTTTACTATCTTGTCATCATTTTACCCAGGATGGAATGTTCCTGAATAAAGCGGTAAGTGTTTTTTTCGATTCTCTTATGAATATTTTTTTTTTCGTTTGTACCCGGACGTCACGTCACTCAGAGGTGAGAGGGTACGCTGAGGGTACGTCGTGGGTTTGACAGACAGGGAAGGATACTTACTTACTAGGTATATAATATTTGGTTAAGTTCATGTTTATGTAAGTAAATGAAATAAAATGAAAAAATGAATATGATACTTATATATTTTACAACTATTTGTCTCAGTAGGTACTTGTTATTATGTGTATTGCTTGTTAGGATTGGGCTCATTTAAGCTTTCGAAAGATTTATTATAACGCACATAATAATCTTAATATACACGCACAAATGAATGGAAATCACTAACTACTATACTTATACCTATAATAGTTAGTTATTACCACTTCCGATTAAAATAAATAATTGAAAACGGATGTGGTACCAAATTATATAATTGGTGCAGGCATGAATGATGGAAACATCATGGTTGTTAATAGTAAAGTACGTTTTAAGTACTAAATGCATTACGCTACCCAATTTTGGAATTATTCGCAAGTAAATCTATTTGATTCGGTATATAAAGTTGTAATCAGTATAGAAAATAATCGTAATCATCAGTTTTTAGGAGTTGGAACATTCCGTATTCCACGTATAGGGCATGCAAATCTTCAATCATTATTTTTAGTAAAATTACCTATACATTTTATAGATCGATTTGGGCGAACGTTTGATGGCAGCTTTCTCTTCACCTTCTGGCATACCGTATTCTGACGTAAATCTTGGTGCAAAAACTGCTCACGCACCCGAGTGGTCCCATTATAGTACAACTGCAGAAGTGACTACAGTGCAGCTCGAGTTTAGAGAACTGTCTAGAGCTAGTAACAATCCTGCGTTTGAGGTAAGTATAGCAAGGGTATTCGTAAATTCTCCAGCAGACACCTACGTCAACTTAATTATGGTTCTCATTACTCTAAAGACTCGCGACTAAACCTTGAAAAAACTGAACTCGTATCGTCTTATTGATTTGAGTCTTTTATAATGACTTGGGTTCTTTCATATTAGAGAGAACGTATAGTATATCCATATTTGAATGTGTGTGTGTGTTGCACACTGGATCATATTTTTTTCAAGTTTCAAGTCGTATTTTTAGTCGGATCTTTAAAATTGAAGCTAATCCTTAACATTATTAGGTTTAAAAACTTCAGGTCCTTTTATCTCTAATTTAAACATTTGGAACTAAATTTACTTCCTATAATAAATTGCCATATTCGATCATGCAAGAATTCCGATTGTTAATCTTAAATTCTATTTATAGTAGGTACCTATTGGTAAATGAATGTTATCTTACCATCTGCCATAAAATAGTAAGCCAATAAAATTTAATACCTATCGATATCAAAAACCAATAAAATTTCGAAATTATGTAACGAGAATATGATTGAAGTGATTAATTTTTAAATTAAATGCAACACACACATTGCAATATACAATGCATACATGCAACTCATTAAAATAAATAATTGTTTAAACTATATTGCACTTAGAAGTATAATAGTACAGGAGAATAGTCCCTATGTTGTGCTGTCTAGACTGGGTCACACTAACACTCTGGTCTTCTTTCTTTTAGTCCGAGTCATTCACTGGATCATATTTTTTATCATACGTTAATATTAATGATCAGTTCATTACTCAATCTAATTCAAAAATCCCTTTTCCTGTCAAGTTCTTTTATAAAAGCCTGAAGAAAGGCTGGACAGTTTATAACTATGTGAATATTGTAGGATGCTGTTGCGGCCGTATCTGAGAAGATCCACCACTTACCAAAGAAACATGGGCTCGTGCCGATATTTATAAATCCGAATAGTGGTAATTTCCTGCCACATGCCACTATCACCCTTGGCGCTAGAGGCGACAGTTATTACGAATATCTGTTAAAACAATGGCTACAAACAGGAAAAACTATTAATTAGTAAGTATTCTAAAACGTTTCATATTTTCAGTTCATGCCCACGCAAATTTCATTAAAATTTTGTTATTCGCATTTCAATTCTTATTACCTACTGTTATATTTTATATTTTGCTTACATTCGTATTTGAAACTGTCATGAATTTTAATCAAAAATATAATTTTCTAATATGTTAACTTTTGATAAATAACATTTAAAATGTATTGTGGTTATTTAAGGTTATTTGAAATGTGACTAACAATCAGTGCGAAACGATAAATCGTTGCGAAATGTTAATGAATTTAATCATTAGCGAATGTCAATTTTAGTAACCTACTATTTTCGTTTGAGAATGCCAAGCAAATGTTTTATTTTAGGCGATTTGTTTGCGTTTTCAGTTTGTTAGACGACTATCTCACCGCTATTGAAGGTGTGAGGGAATTTCTTGCTAAGAAGTCTTCTCCTAACAAGTTATTGTTCATTGGAGAGTTATCCGCAGGATCCGAGGTGAGCAATTTTTTGTTGTTCTTTTGAAATGGTGACTAACATTTCCACCGTCATCAGTAATCATTAGCTTAGATTTTTTTGTATCTAGACTAATATAGAGGTACTTGTAAATGGAATTATATTCCTCCAAGGACATAATATAGTACTATTTACATTTATTTATATGTGAATATAATGTGTTATTCATATGAATGGTCCCAAAACAATATAATGCTATTTAAATAAAGATTAATTAGTCTTTAAATCAGCTGGCTACCTAATGGACTTATCTAATAGCCTTTATCTATACTTCTATACTAATATTATAAAAAGGTAAAGTTTGTGTGTTTGTATATTTGTTAAATTGTATGGGGTAATCTCGGGATCTACTGAACCGATTTTAAAAATTCTTTCACCAATAGAAAGCTAATCGAAAGAATATCATCACGCTACTGCCCAAGGGAGCGGAGCAATAATCATAAATGTGAACAATTCCGGTAGATTCCCATACATTTTAGGAAAACTGATAAACTATGAGCATATTATGTGAGTTAAAAAGGGTGCATCGAGGTTCGAAATACGCCACGGGCGAAACCGGGGTGGGTCAGCTGGTAATATAATATACCTACTTAATGAGTGGGTAGTTAATTAACACTGAATTTAAATGATAGGGTGGTACTTCCCTGGTCTCCATGTGCTGGATATCACTTGACTGTACAACATACAGTGTGTTTTATGCCATGTTTAACGTTGATTTTCAGGCGTTTAACCCTAAAATGGACCATTTGACGTGTTTTCTACCTGGTACGTTAGCGTTGGGACATGCTAATGGTCTCCCGGACTGGCACATGACTATGGCGGAAGAGCTTATGTATACTTGTTATATGACGTACGCCGCGCATCCAACATTCTTAGCGCCAGAAATTACGCATTTTAATTTGGTTAGTATTTTGATGTCATAGTTTTTTAACTAGTTGACATTCAATATGGCTCGTCAACGTCTTAGGAACCTAAACCAAGAGATTTTAAAGTTGGTTTTCCCCTCCCCTCGGGATTTGGGGGTTAGACGGTAGTTAAGATGTCCAAAAAAAATTCGCACACCTTTCTAATAATTAAAAATGGTATAAAAATTTGAAAGAGTATAATTAATGTTTGGAAGTCTCAAGCCCATGAAATTTCTCTAAACGAATGTAGAGATTTGCAACTAGCAAAGATATATAGGGCGGTAATGTGCATGGCTTGTCCTTAAAACATATTCCAGTTCACCCCAGATAGTACAGCAGTTAATAATATTGCTAATTACATTTTCAGGTAAGCACTACAGACGATATGTACACTAAGACAGCGGACGCACACACACTCCTTCGACCCGAGTTCGTCGAAAGCCTCTGGTACATGTACCAGTTAACTGGCAACACTACTTATCAAGATTGGGGCTGGCAAATATTTCAGGTACTTATTTCATTCTTTATTTAAAAACTGATTCCATGATCATTAAATTAATTCTGTAGTATTTGTGACGGTCTAGGTAGGTACGAGTACCTTAGTATTGACCACACAAAAAATATAATCTAATAGCGCATTCCTGAAAACTACTATTATATGGGTCAGCCCATACAATATTATAGTAGTTTTTAGGTACTGTTACTTATTGTATGGGTGGAACGGCATTTTTCAAAACTATTGTGTTGTATTGTATGGGTCTGATACAATTGTATGTGTTGACCCATACAATAGTAGTTTTGAAAAATAATGTTTTGTCAAAATGTATTCTGTAAAATAATTTATTTTTCATAAAGTTTACAATATTTATGGAAATCACTAATATTTTTAATAATAGTTCTGTCTCCTATTTTCGATTTTGACATGTGTGTAGTTTGGTTCCATTAAGTGCGTAAGTAGGTTCATGATGTGTATCTTCGAGGTGTAAGCAAGCTGAATGATCGCTAAATATGATCATGACGACTCTTGAAATCAATTATCAGAGCAGCGTGAGTTCCATCGAAACAGCACCTTCTCGTACCTGCAATAGTAACATAATGTATAATTGTTACAGGGATTTGAGAAATACGCAAAAGTACCGTGGGGCTACACTTCTCTTGCAAACGTGAAATCCGAGAAGCCAGTTCAACGTGACATGATGGAATCGTTCTTCTTATCGGAGACACTCAAATACTTGTACTTACTGTTCAGCGACGACAGGTTCGTCATCGATTTAAATAAATACGTCATTAACTCAGAAGCCCATCCCTTGCCTATATACAAGAACTAGTATTTCAACTTATTTGGTTGGTTGCTATCCAAACTGCGGGAAGTATATGGTTCTTGTAATAAATTAAGCAATAAATTCTGGGTGTACTCGTGAGTGAGCTGTACTGCGTGTGATTTTAACAAGAAATGAACTGTGTGAAAATAGTACTTTGAACCAGCAATAGACTGTAATCAGTGAGTTTTGTGTTCCTAATATATATTAACACCCAGCAATGGGTTGAAGCCCTGCCACTCTGGGCATTGGACGGGCATTTTTTCAATCTATTAATGCCGGGCGTAAACCCCGGTTTTTTATGCCCCGGCATTTTGGGTATAAATAACAAATGCCCGATAAATGCCTGGAGTGTGAGGGCATAATCCCATCACTGTTCATACCTATATAACTATTTATATACCGTTTATTCGATAAGCTCTGACCTTTTAAGTACGGCAATACATTCGAATCAATTTTAAAGATACATTATGTAAATGAATTTGTTAATATACCGTCGATATTATTAGTAACAAGTTACTATTCATTTAAACCTTATAATAGCATGTTTTAATCTTCAATTTGTACTGAAAGTTCTATAGGTACCTACGTAAGCAAGTAAACAAGACTACAATTTATTAACTGTTTCTTCCAACCAGTACCATCAGTCAGTCCGTCTGGTTATCTCGTGATTTTAACTTCCTGTGGAGTGTCACTTGATGATGTTCAGGGGAATGCTACTCATTCAGGCCCCAGGTGGTTGTAAGGGTAACTCGGGCAATAAAATCCACTTGGTACTGGTACTATTCAGAAGGGACGAAGTGGTGATTGCACAGAATAAACCTAATATATCACATTTTAAAAGACATTAGTATACATTTATGCAAATCTTCACCTCATTTTACACGTACTTAACATACAATTTAGAAATGTATAACGAATTTACAAAATAATTATACACGATAAAACATGTTAACACGTAGTACATATTAATTTAGTAATAGCAATGCGAAAAGATCTGGCGATATGATTGACAGGGTGAATCTTTACAAGAGCTTTTTATTTTTAACGTAGGTTGTGGAACCTATTGAGCTTACAAACATAAACCTACAAAACCTATGGACGGAAAACGATGAAAACAATGTTTCACACAAATGGCGGCGGCTAACCATGTGTTAGTGAATTTTGGGTTGCAATAATGTAACCCAAATTTGACTAAAATCTCATTCCTGGCTATTTTTCTTGGTGTCGATACGGTTTTTACACAATTTTACTATACGAGACCATGTTGTATTTTTTTTGCTACTTTTACTGGCTGAATGGAATGACGTTTGCCGCGTCGTGGCTGACTAGTGTGCGTGTGTGCGTGCCGACGTGTACATATACGAAAGTGAGCTGACTCTAGTATGGTCAATTGTATTGTTCAACGCGTTCCGTCCATAGGTTTTTAGGTCCATACTTACAAATATATCTACTTTATTAAATTTATAACTTTGATATTACAAAATCTGAATGAATAACAGTTTAATGAGATCACGTACCACTAACAGTGGCAGGCTAACTACAACATTCGATAGTGTACTTTAATTAAATTTCATTTTCCACCTCACCCCTGTACTTACTTTACTCATTTACAATGGAACTTATTTTCTACTATTGATATTAGAAATACTATATACTTAAACCTGTTTTTCTATTATCTGATTTCTAGTTACATAATAAGAACGAGGAGACACACTGCTTATTTATCTAGTTAGTTTACAACTCACACACCACACTTTTTTTAGTTGGTTTTAATTTTTGATTATACTTTATTTCTAACAATATTTTTTTGGAATCTAAGTATATTTATCTGTATATCAAGTATTTTATTACCACGTTCGATCTTCTTTTCTTCTGAAATTATGTAAGAGAGATATAGAGAGAGAGGGAGATAGATAGAGAAAGAAAGAGAGAGAGAGAGAGAGAGAGAGAGAGTAAGAGAATGTTCTTCGTGTTCTTCGTAATTTATATTCTGAGTACAGAAATTTGTTGCCAAATTTGTTGAGTGGTGTTAGAGATTTAGTAGGTAAATATTCAATTTATTAGCTCACTTTATTATTGTATAAAAAGCCATATTTTAATTATAGTTGTCACAAAATAAAAGGCCCACTTTGACAGTTCGTGCCCATGAAGTTCTTAATTTTTTATCAATTGAAATGTTCTAAAGGTATAAACATTTTTTATTGACAGGTACCGCCCACTTGGCTAAGTGCTGTGCATAACGATTTTTTCATGTAGTCCACAGACTATTAATAATCAGTTAAGGAAAGAAAATATCGAGTAAGATATTTTTTTTCAAGCCCAACGCGCACTTTCATTTTTATTTATTTTAATACTTGTGTTTAGATTCTGAAGACTGATTTAATTATTCTTGTTGTTTTTTTGATTGAGTGAATGTTAGTGTAAAAAAAATATTAAATATAAGTAAATTGACCTTTAATAACATTGTATTGTTTTAAAATACCTACAAAATCAAAGGTTCAGCAAATTTTTCTAATCAGAACTTTAATCCAATGCAGTTTACATACATATTCAAATCGATTAAATCCCCATGCAAACTGGATTCGATTCAACCTGAGTATCGAATACCGAATCGTATAGGTACATAACTAGTTACGCCACGAGAACGAACGTCAAAATGGGCCTTTTATTTTGTGTTGAGTATACGTACTTCCATTTTAAACTGCTGTTTATTTACTCGTTGTTCATCGGGTCGTTTATATTATGTGGTTCTATCACTATTAGCGTGGCATGTTTATGCATTAAAATAAATTCATTATGTGAATGACACTCGCATGGTAACTATACTACTGTAAACCTAAAAATGATCATTATCAGTTTGATATTACCTAGTATATGTCTACAATAACATAGCACTCCTTTACACTGTTACACTTCGGGTGAAACGGAAAACGTCAAGATTTTGTGTGCAATAAATGTTTTGTAGGTAATCTCATAAGATGAATATAATTTATTCTTATATCTAAGTATTCACTTTGTTTTCAAAGCACGTTCTAAACATAACGTTTTATATTAATAAGTAAAGGTACTCCAAACACAGTTTATACTTTAATTATTATTTTAGCAAAATATCTACCTAGTTAGTTTAATTTTTTATGGTCTTTAATAAACGTGAAGCTGGTATGGAAAGGTTGCGTAATTTATCAAACAGTAAGAGCATGCGCTGCGTCGAGCGTGATAATATGTCCGCCTACGTCCGCGCGGTTATTACGTCGCGAACTAATTGTGTGACTGGCGACCCGCCTATCGCAGTGCTGCTCTATATACGCACGAAACGGCACATGTGCGCGTGCGACCCGGCCGTGTTCACGCATGTCGTAGCGCAAGCCCAATGGGCAATAGTAAATTAAATTAGGCTGCATCTTTGATTATATTACCGATCATAATGAGCTAAAATGACACTGATCTAGTTGACACTGTTGTATTTATTGATTCTAACCAGCCCAATTTTATTGTGTTATCGGTATTTTTTTTTTTTCGATTTCCATTTTAGGAATATGATTATGGTAGTAGCCAAGATGTTGCATTCAAAACATTGCGAAGGACACCCGTCCAGATTACTTGGTGGGTAGTTATTTTTGTTGGAGGGCTTGACAAAAATATTAACAATCCAAAATAAGTATGTTCACTTATCGCGACTTTATTCAAAGTTGTAACCCAACTTCTTGGGTTACAACTTGGAGGTTTGAAGGGTTGAGTAAAAGTTAGGTACGCTAGTATCACTTAATGCACAACGCACAACAATATACTAGTTCATATACACCCACTATAAATTTAAGAATGTATAACGACGTTGTATATTATACTAGGAATAATGTAATATAAAATTCTTGTTATTGTTTATAAGATATTAATTTTGACGTCCGTATGCTTTTTATTATACTTAGCGGATTTTTTAAGTTAGGAAGTAGTCTGTTATAGTAAGTGTTGCGACATTTTACATTTATAATTGTGTTGATTCTTCCGTTTTTACCGCTGTCTTCGGAAGTCCGTATACTTTTTATTGTCGTTGTAAAGTAGTCGAATCAACAATAATGAGTTTTGGACATTCGACGTTTATTATTACTTTGTTGATGCTTCAGTTTACGCCGCACTCTTGTAGTTTGTAAAATGCTGTGCAGTTTCCTTAGCCACCTATGTCATTGTGTACCTACTAGAATTAAAAGTAAAAATTAAGATATTACGGTAAATTTTTTTCTTATATTTATTTGCTTTATTTATATAACCAGCCATTCCAGCTGATATGTAGATAGTAAAATTAATGATTGTTAAAAGTATATACCAAAAAGGATGATAATTGTTTACTTAATTAGATACAAATGCACAGGTAATGCGTCTTAAACTTTTTAGTCATTATAAGTTCAATACATTCATTTTAAATTATATTTAGTTACCAAGATATACTAGTTCGGCAATGAGGTAATGTTTTATACCCAAAATATGTTATTTTATTTACTATACTTACCTTTATTTTGCTGTAGATTATTTCAGCTATTCTGAATATTGGTGGGTAAGTAAATACATAAAGTTATTCCAGTCCGTTGTACTACTGGTAATTTTGTGTAGGTACTTATCAGTCTCTATGTTTATTCAATATTAAATTTGTAATTTACTACTTGAAATAATAAGTCTATATTAATTAAGTATATTATAAAGAGAGAGGTCGAATTTCGTAAGTTTGTTGTGTGATTACCCTCAACGTGTAGTTGAGAGTAGCTAATCTTCAGAAACATTACACTTATTGACAAAATTCTTTCACCATTTGAAAGGTACATTATGCCCGATGAACACAGGCTATTTAATTAAAAAAAAGATATGAAACCCGAACTTATAAATATGTTACAGAAAACAGCTGTAAAGTGACATTTAAGTAGGTTGTACTAGATGTAACAGTTAGGTATATTGTTATGTGAAATTGTAATTAATTTAGCACGTAGAATCCACCATTGATATCTATATACTAAAGCATAATGAAGTCCACAATGAAATGGTGATTGTTTTCGTGTGTCAGTTTATAAATATCGATACTTACCTATATTATTGGAACTTCACCCAATGGAATGTCTCATTTTCCTGCAATTTTATTGGTTGAAGAGACTGTAAAGACGCAAGTCTTCCACGCCACACTGAGACTGCTGGTAAGGTCTGGATCTCTTTGTTATAATGGAGGCAAAATACACAACAATTGTTAAATTATTGAACTGTGGGGAGTGCCACGATGGGAGTGCCATTAGTTCGATACAACTAATGGCATGTTTTGCATTCATACTTAGATTATAACTCACTATATCAACGGCAGTGTACAGGAAACCTTCCAAAATGTGCTATTATAATAAAAAATGTACTGGTACCCAATAAATGTGCGATTTATTATTTCGACTTTTATTTATCTTAATCAAGTTAGTACCTATTTGACATAAGTACCTACACTGACGACATAAATGTATGGAAATATGCCCAAAAAGATTTTTCAATTCGAACCGTGGTGCAGCTACAACAAAAAAAAATGTTTCTGACCTAGTTATTGGTATCTTATTTAAGTAGGTAATAGTACCTAAAATGTAGGTATCAAAGGCACATAATATAATCAAATAATGTCAAGCCGATTACGTTATATTGCTAATAGGACAGCTGGTTGTGATTGACAATTAAATAAGTAGGTAGGTACTATCTATTTATTCAGAAGTTACTTACAATTTTATTCGTTTGATAGTGCACATAGGTAGGTACCTCATTATCTTCTACGTAACTCTTCATTCCTATAAATAATATTCACAGAAAATATTTATTTTAATTGTGGCCATGTCCGTGTCATTATTACCTATAGTGTGGTTGAATACCCGTTAGGTAGGTATATGTAATCATTTAGTCCGTTCGAAAGGCATAAAAAATTAAACACATTGTAAAGTTTATGTTTATATTGTATGTATGTCTAAAGGTATACAAAAATATAAATAAGTAGGTACATATAAATCTATGCACTACACCAAGTATAGTCTCCAACTACGGACGGAGCCCGACTACCTAGTTACTCAGAGCACAATAAGTATAAGAATATAAGAGCTATAAAGATTAATTATAACAGGTAAACCGTAATACGAAAGACTTATATAATGGCATTCCTCTAAATTGAGGGACAAGATGGCTGCTTCGCTTTTTTAATACATGACTCGCTATTGACATTTCTAATAGTTATTGGTATTCAGATTAAATTGGTATACAGAGTATTAAGTTTGAATTTCAAATGTAGTTTTCACATAAATTTCACACATAAAAGTACATTGGTACAAAATATTCGTATTTACTACCCTTATCTATAAACATAGACATTGGTAAAAAAGTATAACACTCATCGCTTATAGCGTTCACCGAGTGAGTCTGTAGCCTAGCAGTCTAAGTTAGTCAGTATTCAGTCCATCGGTGTTACTTCATCACTTGTTAACACCACCCAATACGTTCAGTATCCATTCAAGCAGTTTTATACTTGATTAAATGTGCACCACCATTACCACTTCCCGCATATAAAGAGCTGACATTTCAATCGTGTTACTTTGAGTATTGAATCCCACTCAGAAATCCCATCATGAAATATCCCACTCAGTATGCTCTATGGTTGGGTAAATAACTGAACTCCTACAACAGTGATACACTTTTCAAACTAAACACTAGAACCTTAATAGTGATTCAGTCTCCATTAATCATTCGAGTCAAAAAATAATTTAATTCTATCAATTTCATTTGTTAGCTGTAAGAATACATATTTTATAAACGCAACGAAACTACTGATTATACACAATAGTTGTACACAAACTAATAATTTCATTTAAACTTAATAACCAATTTGTTTTAATAATCAGATCTACTCGGTACAAGACAAAATAAACCTATGATTAGATTATAATCTAGTACTACTCAGTTTATCACCTATATTAAAATGGAATGTTAATATAAATATTTAGCAGTCTATTTAAATCTACAATACTATTGTTACAAAGAAGTGATTTTGTAGTCACTAGCACATTAAAACCACTGGGTACAAGCATACTGATACAAACATAAGCGCAGCTGTTTGGCGGGAGACAATCACAATATTGTTATAACATGTTGTGATACAGTGATCTAGTTCAAGTCAAAACTCATTCAATTCTAAGTCTGTCATGTACATACAGTAAAAATCCCAATAGATATAAATTGTAATACACAATTAATTTATATATTAAGTATCACATGTATAAGTCATATAAATGTAAGTGTAAATTCATGATACACACAGCTAAGATGATATGATTAGTGCACATTCCATTATTGAGTTTGTTATGTGTAAACTACTCAACAAACTTGATAATGCAATTTTTAGAAAATACACTATGGATCTCGATGGAAAAAAATTAATAAGCCGCAATAACCATCATGAACACTTGCACAAATTGAATAGAAATGTTCTTAAGCCAAAGGATGTTGCTCCCACATTGTGACTGTATTCATTGTTCATAAGTTAAAGCTAAATCCTATTATCAAAATAAGATTTATTGCTAGAAGTCTGAACCCATTGTGAAATTTATAAAGTTATAGACTTTATAAATTTCACCAATCAATTAGGTAATATAATGCTAAAACTTAGGCACTAAATAAAAGAGTTTAGATGCAATTTAAATTACTACCGCAATAAGTTTATAAAAATATATTTAATACTCTACTAGGTAATTTCAATATAAATTTAAATTCATGAGAACATTGAGTTGTCATGAAAAATAGAATTTTCATCAAAGCACTTAATATATTTTAAAACTAGCTGCTAGCTTAAAACGCTTTATAGTTAAGTCTTGAATATCATGAAACTAAATGCGTTTAGAGATATAGGTCTACAGGTAAAATAGTACTTAATAGTAACTAGTATGTTTGAGCAGTATAGGACATTTACATTAGAACACAATCACAACATTGCAGCGTATAGTAAAGACACTTGATGCCGCAGTCTTCTTCTTCCACAGTAGACGCATTTGACCTTGTTTTGTGTGCTGGTGGAGGTCTTAAATACACACTGTCCACTTTATCTCCATATTTTTCGTCTTCCTGTTTGTCAGATTTATTAGTTACTTTATCATTTTCAAAATATTCATCCCCTTTTTCATTTTTAAAATCTCTGTCATTTGCATCTCCAGCAGCATCCTGTAAACATTATTCATATTAGCCATCAATACTTTAGGGTAGGTATACATTATTTTTATACTATTATATTTGTTTAAATATTTGCCATCATAATAATATGCCCAAGAATATGCTAAATGGCAAAAAAACCATTGTTATTTTAAATTACCAATCAATAAATTCGTGAGTTTACCAATATTTCCATCTACAGGCAGAAATTGTGATAACGAAGAGGTAACCCTTTGAACTTACAGCTGAATAGTTTGTGAAAAGTATTTGAATAAGTACTATGAGGGAAATTGAATTTGGGAAAACATTATTGTTATTTTGTTTTATAAAACCCTACAAACTAAAATGTCCACACCCATGTGTGTTTAATTTCTAGGTCAAAAACACATACACACTTAAATACACTCAGACTCAAAAGCAGAAGTAGTCTGTAATGAATCAATGTTCACCATAAAGTAGCCATTGTTTTGCTATAGTCCATAGGAAGGTAGTCGGGAAGGAATTGTTGGACTGCAATAAGACCCCTATTTTACAATAAATTTTCATGTTCCTTTCCTTTGTTTGTTCCATAGATCTAATACTATTTTAGCAATTTACTAGGCGAAAAGAACTCAATTGTGAATTTTGTAATGTTTTAAAGTTGTCATATAATACACACTTCACTGTTTACTGTACATCAAAATTTGACTATAACTGCTCAGGTACCTAATTGCTTAGTAGGACCATAAACTGGATTCCTCCATGTTTGAAGATACTTTTATTAAACATCTATCAGACACTTATGCAAATATAATGTAGAGTAGGATTCTTTATTTTAATACTCACTTTTATGTCTCCCTTATCTCGTTGAATAAATTCTTGTTTCTCATCAGGTTTTTCACTACTATCTGTGGGAATTTCAGGTGCAGTCACTGTAGTGCTTGCAGACGCTATTGATGCAATAGGCACTTTTGACTTGTCGGGCATCAATAAATCCGTCTCATCTTTTTTTTTGTGCGGTTTGAAATCAGGTGAATCTCCAGACATGCTTAAAAAAAGAATGGTTGCGGTTAATGTAAGCAAGTGAAAAAGTAAGTCACTCAAATGGTTGCGTCAATGCAACTGCTCTGGTATGAGCTCAGGGTATGAGGGATTAAATTTCAATTAACAAAGTTCCGCACACATTGTCATACAACTGTGTACAGCAACGTAAATATTAAAGTAAACAACACTGTAAAAATGATGACCGTAAATACCTACACACCTATACAATTGCAAGTTTAGTTTACCTTACTCCAGCAACTTCTGTTTGTTCTCCAGACAAACGTCGCCATGTGCTAATGATAGTTTCGAAATTATTGTTTTCTTGCATCTTGTGTCAGAAACATAAAGTGACAAAAAAGTTTTAATTTTGTTCACAAACAATATTACCAATATCGAGTGTTTATGTATTTGAAAACTAGTATATTTATACAGTTAGAAAGTTTATAATTTACTTTATAATAGACTATTAAATTTAAGGATTTTGATTAAATATTTATGTGATAATTTTATTGATTCGGAAAACAGAAAAGAAAAGAAACATTGACAAAGCCTTGACCTTTTGTCAAATCAAATAAAACACACAAGCAAATACACGTACATGAACGTACACTACAAAGCCTACATATACATACACACAGACATACACTACGACCCGTAGACAGAGAATAGAAACCAATCGACGCTCTCAGTCAGCTTTGTTTTACACACACCGACACTGACCACTGACACACACCAATCCAATGATGATATTGAAGTAGAGCCAGTGTTTCCAAATTAAAAAAATATAGTGAATTTTATGCAAAGACAGTGTATATGTACAGAGTTTACATTTCAAATATTGGAGTGGAAAAACTAGGTACTTAAAATAAATCAATTGATTAAAAACTCGATTCATATATTAGCGGCAGCGGTATTGTTTTTTTTGGGTTGACAGTTATGAAATCGTCTTTGACAGAAACGTTGAAGAATTTAGTTAGGTTTAGTGATGTGCTGGATATCAGTACCTATCCGTTACTTTATTGGCAGATCTCTCTGTACTTTTCCTTCTTAGGTACTGTACCTTTTTTCGTGCGAAAATTCCAATGAAACCACCCCTGTCGCGCTTGGAGCGGTGGGAGGGAGGGGAGGGGGGTGTTGCAGGCATAGATTTATAGTTTGGCCGTTGAGAGAACGCGATCCTGACAGGTTGTGATCGAACGGGCGATGTAACTTTGAACTGGCGTGGCGTTCAATTTACGGCAAAATTTTAAATATCGTTTATTGACCGTAATGACGAGTGATAACATTAAAAATTTAATAATTGTGCCAATTTACAATAAACAGATTAATTTTGGGCTAAAATTATTAACAATTTTAATGAATTAAAAAATGTAAAATCAATAGTTTTTAAAAGTCATACCACGTCAAACAACAAGGCAATTGTAACCGCATATTTTTGTAATCTTAATTTTAAGTACTTATCATTAATAATAAAATTAATTAATTTATTATACCTATTCATAATATATATTTAATATAAATAATCTGTTGATTAAATATAAAATATAACGATAAAATTGTATATGTAATTTTATAAAAAGCCCCTACCCAAGTTAATAGAAAGAATGAATTAAATGAATAAGGATACTTTTTTATTATTTCAGGTAATACCCCATCATTACAACTAATAATTACATTAAAATTACATAAAATTTAATAAGAATTAAACAAAAATTAAAATAAAAAATCGGAAAGCCAGGGCAGATAGAAAGTCAAATTAGAATAAAAAAATTAAAATTAAAATGAAATCAAATTGTCACAATAAAATTGTTGACTGTCATTATTATTATGTTATAGTTAGTTGAGAACAGGTTTAGAGAACGGTACTAGGTACAAGTTATTTATTGTAGGTACATCACTAGTCATGACGAATTGACATGTGTCAGGATCACATTCTTTCATCGGCCGAACTGTAATAATTATATTATTACCGATTATTACACTAACCCTCTCTTGAAATTGAAAAAAAACAAAATTGTGTACCTACTCTAACTTTTTACTTCTAACCCTGAAGTCTTTGAATGCATAAATTGTCTTCTAAACACAATAAAGATTTATTTCAGTATTAAAATTGTCTATCTACATTACTTATTTAATTTAATATGCTTCCCCTCCATGTGGTATCGCCGTGGGACACCCTCCCAGTAAGTATACCTACCTACATACAGAGCAAGTTAAATAAAAGTAAGTAATCTATGTATAATAAAAATAATTTAATCGGTTGGACAAAATGGTGGGGCCTCTGACAACCACGATGCTCTTTCGAAGTAATTCAAATGCGATGCGATGCGATACAGTTCAACTCAGGGAGAGAGATGGAGTGGGTGCGAGGTGGAGTGGGGATATGAGTGACCCTGTAGAGGGCTGCTCCGAGGCTCTTCACGTGTCCCTCTGACTAGCAGAGGGCAGGGTAGAGAGCAGGCTGGTTCTCCGCCTGCAGACGGGAGGTGACAGGTCGACCGCCTATCACGATGTCGTCGGGGAGGCGGTGCGATGCACCTCCTTGCATTCATTCATTCTCGACCTGCGACGGCGTGCGGTTTTAGTCGGTTCGATTCCGACATAACCACCCCCGATGACCGACGGGGGTGGTAAACAAGGGGATTTCCGCACGAGAAAAATAAGTAATGAGAAGGAGATATGCACTGCGATCCATATCTACTGGCAAAATTGTAATGGTACCAAGGTACTTACAAGTTATACATTGATGGTGACCTCTCATATTTTCTTTTAGAGGAAGTTTCATTATGGCTGGTATAGACAAGGTCTTTATTTTTATTACGCTTTTTGGTAGGTATCCATAATATTCCAAAACCCGTAGATGACTTTTTGCTTTTTGGTGTACTATAAGAAGATGCGGAATAACTTTTAGATGAACTGGCACCAAGTGATGTTGACTTTCCACTAGAGCTAGACCCTAGTACTCCGAATCCAGTTGATGCTTTAGGTGTCGAGCTGGAAGACTTATTACCTGTAGATTTCCCACCGGTACTTAACCCAATTATATTTCCACTGCCTTTGCCAGTAGATGCTTTATTGTTAGGATTTTTTCCAAAAACGCCAGCCCCACTCTTGCCAGTGGGACCGGCTCCAGATTTTTTGTTGATTGGTGCCAGGATGCCGTCCTGTAAAGAACAAAAGACCTACTATTATATGATTAAAATCATTATCTTGTTAGAAATAGGAATATCTTATAGTCTGGCATTAGGACTATTTGCAATGAACGAGTTATGCATAATTAACGAAAAGCCCAATATCGAGAAAACTTAATTAAGAATGACTAAATGTGCATTCACCAGTGCCAGTAATAACCGCGATCAAGTCTTTGACGACCAAAATATTAATTAGAGCGATACTTAGTTGAACTAAATCTCTACCCTGTTTTGAACCTTCATTCCAAAGATAGGTCATAGGTGACTTGGCTATAAATATATGAAGAAAATATTTTCATAACACCGGATATTGGACACGACACGTCTCCAATTTCCGGTGTAGGTATGTAGTGAAGGTGTAAGGTAAAAGGACATTTCTTTATAGATTACAATTTTAGAAATTCTTATAGAGTTAAGACCCCTTCACATGTAAGTAACAAAATGGTACCTACTTATTCATAGTAGGTAGGCAAAGGTTCTAGCTAGCATATGCCTGCCGCTCCGCCCGCGTGTACGACCCATAGGTAGGTGCCTACCTCCAGTTGCAATCTGGAAGCCGTAGTTGGGTAAGTCGGGGTGCGACGGAAATGTTTTATGGGCCACGTTACGTCTGTTGAACCAAGACGGTTTGCGGTATCCGTGGGGATTTCTGCACGAAAAGAAAAGGTACTCGTAGTCGTAGGTACGTTACCTACGTACGTTTTCTATGTACCTGTGATACTAACATGTGTGCAGAATTTAGTCAAATTCATCTAGCCATTACAAACAAAAATAACAATTCATTAATAACAAATAAATTTAATGTTACTTTTGCATTTATAATGTAATGAGATGGGCATTAGCTAAGGCAACAGCCGCGCGTGACATTCCAGGTTTTACAAAGGACTAATAGTTCAGGCGCCCTCTTTAGCAGACGACACGCTACACGGCCAATGACCTTCCATCTGCTCTTATGTGACAATAGAGGCACATTTTAACATCGAACTAAGTTTAAACCTATTCAAGGAATGCTATTCTGTGACTGAATTTCTAGTCTAAGAGCCTGTGAGCGCCAGACATAACTAAAAGTATGAGGAATATTTAAGTTAGTAAAAAGACTCTGTCTATCGTATCTAGAACAATTAATTGGTTAAATTAGAATATTATTCACCCAAATTAAAAAAATAATCAAGTAAGTGTGCCTACCTACTGATGGAATGAGCCACTTGGGCGATCGAAAGCAGGGCACTTCATTATGGAGGATTGACTGAAGAGGCCACATGGCAGCCTCTCTTACCGGTTGACGCAGGTACTTGCCGGTCGCAGCTATGCGTCGGTAATAATTTAATTACATAATATCTTATAGGCCGGGAGCCAAAGCCCATGTATCTTTACTCCGGGAGGTGTGATTCTAGAGGATTGCCCGCTCTGGATGCAGCAGCACCACGACGTCAGAATAGCCATTGGCGCGGTTGATAATGCCACTTGATACCACGGTTTTGGTCTATATAGTGTGAGTTTATACATGATTTTTGACTCAAGGTATAGTATAGGTAGCTGCCTACAATCAATGGCAAGACCACTTTGCTGAATGGCAGAAAACCAAGATATAAGGGTTCCTGAGGACTACCCTCTTAAGGTAGCCTCGTGACCGAACACCATCTCAATTTCTACATAACCTTCACCTTCTTACCACTAGCACAGGTGATGTTCTATTGTTTTGATGTATTGAACTCTTGGTATCACTGCTCTTTTAGGTGCAATAGTTGCAGCCGGGATGTGAGGGAAATGCTTTATAGGCCCCTGTACCTAAGCGCCCCAGGTGACCGTCTTGGAAGGAGGGGGGGGAGGCTGTTTCTGAGGGGATTTTCCCTCGAATTAATAAAAAAATGACAAAGTTCCAACATCATCTTAAAGTTTTTGTTCAAGTTATTGTGGACTAATAACAAAAGGCGTTTTACCGGCAAGAATAGAACTGAATGAATGGTGAAATTCCAAAAACTCAATTTATAATTTCCTGGCAGATTCTTTTGTTTGACATAAAGGTACCTACATACTTACTTATTTAAATTGTTTGCTTACTAACAATATTGTAGATGTTGATGTAATATCTACAATCAGTTTGACGAATCGATGTCAGCAAAATTAGAGTTTGTAGGTATATCATTCAGTAGGTAGGTATAATCTGACTGGATATAAAATGACAGTGCGCTAAACAGTTGTTTCAGTAATAAGTTTAGATTTTTATTCCGTGCGGAAAGACCCACGCCTTCCCCCCCTCCACTAAATAAATATATGTAGTTGTAATTTTTTTTTTTAAATGTATTCAAATATCATGTTTTGACGCTGACTGTACGTAGACTTATCTAAAGGTTCTTAGACACCGTCTCCCTCCTTATCACGCTACCTCACATTTCCTGCAACCTTACCAATAAGTACTTACAAAGAAACAAAAGTTATACCTCGTTAATGCTTTATGACCGCATAAAAATGTGAAGCTTGAAATATACAGTCAGCATCAAAAGTACTTAGATGATGCTAACACAGATGTCAAATTTAAAAACCTGCACAAAATTTTTTAATTTCAATTAAATCTAAATAAAAAAAATAATAGAGCCCACTGAATAATTAAACATAATTACACAAAATACAAACATAGTAAGTACCTACCTACCTGAAAACATAAACAAAAAAAGTAAAACCTTTACCATGATCGCGTTAATTAACATTTTAGTAGGTACTTAAAATGATTTAATATCATTGAAAGCGAAAGTTTAAAAGTCACTTAAACATCATTTTAATTAAGAAATATAAGTAGGACATACACCTATGACCTACACTGACCAAATTAATAAGTTATTGAAGAAAGGGCAGGTCAAAAGCACTCGAAATCGGCGGGCTTGCATGAAAGGTTTAATGACGGTTGTAGAGGAAGCACGAGAAGTAAATGACTGGCTGTTGTCTCTGTCTACCTCGGAGAGAAAAATATATAAAAATTACTTTGCCCCGTAGACAGAGAATCTTTGCCCAGACATTGTTGATAGCAGACAGATATAAAAAAAAACGAGTCTTGAAAATCTGAAAATGATCATCTACTTTTGACGTTGACATTCGACAACAGCCAGATCTGCCAGCCATTAGAAGGTAATGGAAATGAATTGCTTTTACTTTATTGTTAGGTACCGTTCTTATGCTTTTATAATGTATATGTACAAACAAACTATAATAGATTATCAGTTTTTCATTCTGAAATAAGAAATCGTTAAAAAATTCAATGACATGTCGACCGGTAGCTATACTTCATACAAAATTATCAATGTGTTTAAAGTACACTGATTGTGCTTATTTTATATCTCAACTAATCTCACCTTGAAAAAAAATCTATGAATTTAAGACTTACTTTAATATTGAATGTCATTTATAACACTACCTATTATACCACAGTAAGGAATGGAAATTGAGTTTACAAATCAAAATACAAAAAATATATAAGTGATGAAATCACACGCGGCCGCAGTAGTACCTAGTAACAAAATATTCCTAGTATGGAGCACAAAACATATTTCAAAAATTTCTTTGTTCTGTGGTATGGAGTAACAAAATATTCCTTAAGTTTAGGAACACATTTTACCTACCACCTGCATCCCCTTTACTAACTCTTGAGTCTTGAACACCAGGATCAACAATAGCGACACACAAAGACACCGATTAATGATGCTCGGAAAGCCCTAGGGATAATTAAACTGTCTTGGAACCCGCATCGAAATTAATCTTAAGTAAATTGAACGAGTTAGAACTATAATAAATATCTTCTGGGGTGGGACAATTTAAGTGGGTAGCAACTTAAATTAGGCCCAAAGTATAACTATGCACAATAGCCAAGATAATATCTAAAACTGGAATAATGTCAGGGGATCGGTTTTATACATAATAATATGTAAGCGATGAAATCTAAATATTATTTAGATTTCATCGCTTAATGAAACAAAAAGTTGACTGAAAAATGTATAGTTATCTTCTTATCTAACTAATATTAAGCCTTGTGCACACGAATCAGGACTATGCTAATGTACATGTATAGTGTCTACTAATGTATAACCCACCCAGTACCTAAAGTAGTGAAGTTCCAATCACTGATTGTGTGAAGGAAATTATGTGAAACATCTTGAGTTAGGTTAGATTAAGAGGAAATTCCTCCTCAGCTCTACTATCCTAAAGTTGTCATGAAATACCTAAGGTCCGTCTATTCAATCCACTGACCGTCAGTTCAACACATTTTACATAATAAATTTTACTTGAAACTTAGAAGAGTTAGTTTTGAAATTACTTTTCTCGGTAATAGATAAATAAATACTTTGGTAGAGTTACTTTTGAGAATATTTTCCTCGGCAACAGTTAAAATAAATACTTTGGTAGAGCTAGTTTTGAAATCACTTTTCTCGGCAACTTACAGTTAAATGAATACTTAGGCTAGAGCTTATTTCTATTGTTTCTCGACAACAGTTTCTTTTTTATAAAGTTAAATAAATACTTTAGTAGAGCTAGTTTCTATACTTACCTACCTAAACTAGCTCGTACACTTTTCTCGGCAACTTACAGTTAAATGAATACTTAGGCTAGAGCTTATTTCTATTGTTTTCTCGACAAAAGTTTCTTTTTTATAAAATTAAACAAATACTTTGGTAGAGCTAGTTTCTATACTTACCTACCTAAACTAGCTCGTACACTAGTAATCGGTTCATAAGTAATTATAGCCACCAACAGTCAATCATGTACCTTAAATAGCAACTACATCTACCTGAATCTCAAATGCATGTTTATGAACCATAGATCCCTAATAATACTTCATTATAAACATGTGAGTGACGTGACCTTGTCAACGGATTGATGTATCGTTCAACACAATGTAGAGCGTACAGTCAGCGTCAAAAATTTATGATGATCGCACAGATTTCAAACTTATAAATCTGCATGAAAAATACTAAAAATATATTTTAATTGTAAATTAAATTATTGTTATAGAGCATACTAAATAGTAGTATTCGTAAAGAAATATAAATAATTGTTTTGCTTAAAAGCTATCAAAATCTGAAAATAAATGGTTATTTACTTTTGACGTTAACTATTATATACCTATACGATACCTGTACCTAGATATAATGATGATTAGATATAATTTTTGGGTTCCTTACCCATTGGGTAATATGTTTAAAAAATCAAAAAACCCGACTGTCTAATGGTACTAAAAAGAAAAAAACAAGCAAGGCCAAAGAAATGGACATAATACATACATAGGTACATACATACATTCATAGCCTCGAAAAACATTACCTACCCTCCTTTCTTCGGCAGTCGGGTAAAAACGGGTCCCTATAACTAGGACTCCACAGTTCGTCGGTCCGTCTGTACAAGGCTGTATCTGTGATAGTTGAAAATTTTTTATAGGTTTTTTTTACTTTGACGACTGCCGGAATGTGGTGTTGGAGCCAGTTCCGAACTGGCTCCAACACCACATTCCGGCAGGTCGCGAGTTCGATTCCCGCTTAGTGCTAATATTTGTGCACGGCACGGGGATGAAATTATGCCACGGACGAAGCCGAAGACAGCTATTAATGTGATATATTTCCATATATTTGACATCATTGTGCAACTTGGTCGTTATGATTTTTTTGTTTTCTCCACCAAGTAGGTACTTAAGTACCTACCAGCTTTAATTAGATAAAGAAATATTTACAAGAACCAAAAATATAATATAAATATTCATACACATAATCTGGAACTCCGAGAAAAAACATGATGCTTAGGTATCCGGCACTTTATAATATAACTTCAATTATTATTTTGTATAATTTAATGTTATCTGTACCTAGATAAGATATCACTAGAGGGGGAAAACCTGTACAGGCAGTGTGGAACCGCTCAGTCTTAGGAGGCATTAATATTCTACCGCCTCAATAATTGGTAGGCAGAGGTGTTAGCACCCACATTTCGCCAGTTTATGTTTATGTTCCAATGGAATAGATGGCGAGCCTATTGCCTACCCCTTAGAGGATATAGGCGTGAGTTTATGTTATGTATGCTCTATAATGGTTCAGATGAATTGTTTGACATGATTTTCACGGCCACAGTTTACCATCGCGCCGCTCGCTCGTCTCAGGCAGTAAATTGATCCCCACGCGTTGCATCTGACTACGGTGAGCAATATGAGGTATGATAGTAGGTACTCATTCCGCGCACGCTTAGGCTGTGCAAATGGTATTCCCTAGCGTCAATGTGGGGTTGTTTATGGACATTATGTGGTTTTTACAGGGTTGACAGCGTGAGTGTGACGCCCCTAGTGTTGCACACGTCCATAAGTCACGGCACCGTTTCCTATTAGGTGGCTATGTGCTTGTCTGCCACCTAAGTAGTTTAAAAAATATGTAAAAAGGTCTTATACATGAAATTCGTGATGATTTAAAAAATATGTTTTTTTTTAAATGTGGTTGAAAACTTTACCGCTTACATCAGTACTGTCCTCTGGTTACCTCCAGGTAAGACTTTTCATGTATAATGATCACAAAGAGGACCCATCTAGTAAGTTGAAGAATTACCGTCACTCGTCTGTTAGAGTTATAAAATATTTTATGATGAAGTCAGACGCCGTTTGGTGCAAAAGGATCTTATTGAATAATTATGTGCTTACTTTATGACATCATACTTAATAGGCTATGATCACAGCATAGGTTAATAAATACAGAAATTCTATAATAAATAGCTACTTTGTGAACACAATCATTGTTAGTTTATATATTATGGTCCAATATGATTCTTCTAATTTTTGTATTTATATATTGCCGATTGGAGATAAGCAATGAGGTATTTTAACTATATTCAATGAAATTCAAATTCTCTCAACCAAAATCTAAATAAGTAATTATTAGGTACTAAAAATTTAAAAAAAATTGCAGAATATCGATAGTCCAACGGATATTCTGATAGTTAGATACCTATGCAGTTAAATGCCTCCATATCCCAAAGTTCCTCTTTCGAAAAAAACATTATTGTTCCAACATTCACGAACCTTCATCCATTTTTTCTGCTCTTTGGAGAATCTTAGAATAATGTTTTACATTCCCAGTAGTGAGTAAGACCCCTAGGCTCCCTCATAGCACATGGAGTACCAGTCCCTAGATGCACTTCGTGTAGAATTTTGTTTCCATAAATGGGTATAAGTACCTACTTAATTTGAAATCAATTTGTATTTTTTTTTGATTTGTAGATTTTATTTTAAAATGTTCAAAGGCTGTTGATATACCTCATGTTTGTTGTTCCGACGTTATTGTGACCTGAAGGGCTACACTGTTTTGGTGATTTACAAGTTCGAGACGTGAGAAGGGACTAAAGGTGAATGATAAGTCGTGATAACGATTCGCGGATAACAAAACCGTGGCTATAAATTTTAACCTTCGCTTGAAATTACACATAAAATTTTCGTGAACCTACGTATTTTTGTGATAGAAAATATTCTAAGACCAAATTTCGTCTTTATATTATCTCGGAGGACCAATAAAATTCATCCATGTTATTTCAGGGTAAAGGAAAAATGGTTAAGAAAGCTTAATGCCATTATATTGAAGAATATTGACTGAGTGCTGATATTATTAGTGGTGATATTAACTTTTATAACAACTATGCTAAGACGAGTGGAAAACCGTTACTAATATTTTCTTTGTGTATTTCACACTCAAAGAGTTACGAGAATCAATGTTCCGTTTATTATGCTAATGTCATTTTACTATAGGTATTATATTTTAAATCACTTATGGACTTGATAAAAATGTATGGATTTATATTATTCCTGTGATACACTCAGGGTAAAAGTGTATTTATTATACGGCAGAAACAATACTGTCTCGAACTAAGCGGTTCGAAACTTCATATTTTGTTCGAGGCTCGTTAGTCATCGGTCTTTCGGCAGATGTGGCCAGTGGCCAGCCTTTTGGCACTTCAGTTTGCTGCGCATCATATAAGTAACTCCAGTTTTCAAAGCAATGTTTGTTCCTTATTCCAGTTCTGAAAGGAACCCTCAGTGCACGAGTCTGACTGGCCTTTGACCGGTTAACTTTGACGACGTTTGTGTCGTAGCGGTAAAACGTTCGACTTCTAAGTCAGAGGTCGTGGGTTCGATTCCTGTATCATACAGATAAGTTTTGCATTGGCCTGGAATTTTATTTCTATGCATAAATATGCATTTGTTTACAAAAAATGTTTCTATGTAGGTACCTATGTCTATTCGCATTCTAGGACGTAACGACAAGCTCTGCTTAATTTGGGTCACTGTACAATGTGTTCTAGAATATTATTTTATTGCGTACACCCATATTATATAGGTACATAGAAATGCTCAGCTTAATGAACATGTAAAAATAAATATTAGATAATATTGAGAAAGAAACGAACTTGCAATGACGGACGTTGCAATCGAACGCTTGGCCACCACGCCAAACAGGTTATCGAGATTTGATGTCACTAGAATACGAACAGCACACACACGAGAGTTCCGGATTATATTTCATTTCATCAGGAAAAAATATATATCTAATGTCATATACCTATTCCTAGTTGCAGTATGTCAGTCTAGAAATTGTTATGATTTGTACCTATGTACCTATGGAGTAAACATCTAATAATACCCAAGGGAAAGGTGATGCAGCGAATGACGTTGACGATGAATGTTTCCCCCTGAATAGGTTTCATGGGAAGCGGGAACGGAACAGAACTGCACGCGAGCGAAGTCACAGGTAACAGCTAAGTATCTTCAATGCATTATCTATCATATTAAAAATAGTTTAAAAATACAATAATCACCTAAAATCCATCTGTATTTAGGTACAAGATCCACAAAGTTTCATCGTAAAAATGAACTATTTATAGAGACTGCTATTAAAATTAATTAGAAAAGGTGATCATTACCAAGTAACGTAATATCCTTCTACAGAAATTATATTTACGATTAAAAGACTACCTGCCATCCCGTTAAAGCTTCTGACTAAGAGAAAATTTTAATAAGGCTACTGAAGACTTTCTGACTACCTGTAACATTTTATTAACCTAGATACAAAGAGTTTCCCGTAATGTTATTAGGCTCAAGAAATTTATTAGTAGGTAGTATCTACTAATAAATTTCTCATATTTCAGTTAGTAAGTACTAACCTACCTATGTAATTTGAAAAAGTGAAATAAATATAGAAAAGTGAATATAGCTCGTGATTATGTCGGTGTTTTATATTCATAATATTTGTCTTCACCATAGTAAACTACCTAGGTACCTATATGAAAATAAAAATATACAGAGGAGAAGCTTAACCTGTATTTCTTGCAGCATTATCTTTTGGAATTCAGGTCAATTTCTCAGTGGGCATTTGGTTTCGCGATTGCAAACGTGTCAGAACACCTTTCGATGCATAGACACACATATTTTCTACAAATACTTTTCGCCAATATCGCACAGATTTCTAACAAATTTCAGTAACAGGTTTCTACAAGCAAAGTATATTCCTGAATTCAATACCTATTTAGCCAATAAATTAATAGTATATAACCACTACTACTTACTTTTAATCCCTTTAGTAAATCCAAAAACACAACACATACATGTTAACGGTAAACCATATGAAGCGTACGTGCCGCGAACTCGTAGCAAGTGATCGCGGAACCGCTTAGTCGACGACTGGAGTTACCAAACGCAAATGAATACTCATGTCACGCTGTAGAAACCAAACAATTCATGGTAGTTACTGTTTTGAATCGATTCCTCTTAATTATTACGGTATTAGGCTTATTCAAGATTATCGCATAATCTCTTCGTTTGTGTTGAACATCCGTACAGGTAATCAATATATATTATACACTATGTATGCGGTATAGTGGCCAGATCCAAGACAATAATGCCTATTACCAGTTGACAATAGAAGAAAATGTTTAAGAATTCTTTGAACAATTGAATCTCAGCTGTTTAGTATACAAAATTGGGAACTGAAATTTTCTCATCACCAAAGTTTTCAGTTTCCCAGAACGTCTGGTTTAACTCGCTGAATTTTCTATTTCTGGCTTACATAACTATTAAGACACTTACTGCGCTAAGTTAACGATGATTGGAATTCATCTTTGATCAGTTAGCCAACTTTACCTAGCAGTAGGTACATACCCTGTTGTGTCGTTTCATTGAAGTGTTAATCCGCTCCATATAATGATCCTGCTTCAACTCTGATGTTATTGAGAGAGAGAAAATGGTCTTTCATTCTTCTTTTAAAGCACTTAAACAAGAGTTAATTGTCTCTTACCAAACGGTGAAACGTTTGTAAAACTGTAACTACCCTGGTTGTTAGAAGATTATAAAAACGTACGTAGAAATTGATGTTGGTTTTTAACTAGAAAATAGTGTAATCATCGTGGCATTAGAAAAAGATAGAAATTACGAAACAACGAGAAGCAACCAATAGTCAAGAGCATTAATAGCAAAGAAGTGCGAGATGAAATTAGTTTCAAATGGAAAAAATATGTGTACACACTTAAGAGAGGACTGAGTACCAATATCTTTGCTAACCTCAGTCGTCTAAATAAGGCATCATGGTTTAACTGAATTTACAAGATATTGCCTAATCGAAAGGACTGATAGTATACCTATATAACATAATAATTAGTAAATAAATAGTAGATATTATTAATATTTCTTGTTTAGTTACCAATAGGAGATTTAGTGAGCCCATAGACCCAAAATAATGTCGTAAAAATGTAAATGGGATAAAATATAAGGCACAAAAGGTGATATGGAAGGAAAGATATTTAGGAATGAACGGAATCAACAGAGTTCAATGCGCTGCCGCGCTGGAGAAGTACACACCAATATTCTTAGAAGTTTATTTTCCTTGGCTAGTAATATATCATTCGTTATTTTGACTAGCGCAGTTACTGAGTTATAGCCCCTTTTCTGGAGCGAGAAATTAATGTTGTGAGTGATAGTTGGAATGTGGTAACTAATAGAAGGATAACATTTTGTTGTTACCGAATTACATAGTCACGCTTTGTTTGACATGGGTCATTATAAATTCAGACAGGGAAAGACTAGAAAACTAAAAATTGAAGTTGAAGGAGCGGAAAAATCTTCCATCTTCTTAAGGTAACTGGCGTAATTGGAAATGCGAGTTGCAAGTGACCTTACAAATTGACATACCTGTGATGTGTTGCAGTTATTAATTGAATCATAAATGCAGCTGGTCAACCGATGTCTGCAGTGTGACGAAGAATTTTAGAAAACATCAGTTGTGGCGAACAGGAAAGCTCTTCTGAAAGTCAAGGGGTGGTTTAAACACTTTTGGCATCGACTTAAACAGAAAAGTCCTGTCTAATTAAATATGCCATTCAGTTATTTTCGAATTTACAGTGCCTTTTCAAAGTTCAAAAGTTACAAAGTTTAATTTTCGTTAAAATTTACATACTTACGCGATATTCATAATGATTAAAAAAAGAAGTGATATATTATTCATAATGTAAAACTTCTCTCTGAACTCAAAGCAGTAGGTATATTTGTAGAAAATAATAAAATTCTTTTTTGGGAATAAAGTATATTTTTTATACTACTTGGTGACAGACAAGTGCACTCTTAATACAGAATAAGTACCTAAGTAAGCACAGAACAAAGAATCTTACATCATGCTTCAATTTATTACTTATGCAAATCACTCTTGTTAACATTTGTTTTAAATGTTTGACAACAGTTAGGTACTAAAAATTAATTAACTTAAAGATATGAGAAATATACCAAACAAAATACCCCTATTTACCTATTTATACGCCTAATAACGATGCTTTGTTATATCTTTTGTTACTTTGCTATTACTCACTCGTATCTCGTTATCAAGTTCTGAGAAAGAAAACACATTTACTGTAAACAAGCGTTATACAAGTAAATATAGCCTCGATTCAGAATAATAACAAACAGACCAAAATTTTTTTTAATTTATTTTCGTTTTTATTTACTCAATATTACCTGATTAAGTTAGGTTCCGTAGACTTTATTTAAATATTGGATACTTGCAATTTATTCACTTCAAAGTAGAATTTCGATTGTTAAAACGAAGCAAATGAGATAGACCGGTATTATATGCCTTGATAAACATTAGCAATAAATTTATTGCAGTTATTGGCTTACGTCATCGACGCAGGTCAAGATTCGATCCTTGACTCATGTGGCCTTTCCATTAGTTGTTATACATAGGTATAAATTGAGATGTAGGAGTGGGTAGGTATTATACCTAATGATTCAACGAAAAGATATTTTGCTCGACGCTATGATGTTCTTAATGGACCTAATTTATAAGATCGCTATGACTACGATCTAAATATAGTAGGTACTAAAAATGATTATTTGTTTCATTACTAAAGGGGTAAAATAGGTGATGACTGGTTGCATGGAAAGTCAGTCATTTTCAAAGCTAGACCCATGAAATTTCATATACCTACTTCTGATTAGAAAAAAATTAACACGGTTTCGGGTATCAACGTGTTTCAAAATTACACCCCTAAGGCAGCAAATAGAAGTAGAGACGAGAAGTCTGTTATATGGGGAGTGCTTAAGTTGTGAAGTAGGAAACATGCAATTCAATATTAAAGGCCCGATAGGTGTTGGTGGAATTGGGTTATAGGATTTTTTTAAGAATTTATCCCGGTTGAAGCCGGGTCCCGGGCCGCTAGTCTTACATAATCATGGAATGGATCTCTCAAACTCAAACAAACAAACAAAAAAAAAATGGAGACTCAAAAATGCAAGCGTTGGGTACAACCAGAATTATTGGCGTTCGAATGATGATGGTCCCTTAGTTTATTTCGTAAATACGATTATGGTGTATTTCCTTTGTTTGCTGTTGAGTGGAACAGTTATCGGAGATGCTTATTCATAGCGTAGTGTGATGCAAGTGGGTAGGTATGCACGTAGCGACTAGTGCCACCTGGTACGTGGGTAGGTATAAGTCAATCTAAGGACAATGCAACCTCGGTATTTTATTGACAAAATCTCTTAAATTGTAGATATAAAGGACAATAAATATATTATCCTACTAATATCATAAGTGCAATGCAATGTGCAAGTTGCTAAAGATGTTTGGATGTTTGTTACACAATCACACTCCAACGGCTGAACGGATCTGGCTGAAATTTGGTACAGGTATAGTGTAACACATAGGCTTTATATCTCTGGAATAGTTTCCATGGGTAGCGGAAACTGGATCAGAACTCCTCGCGGGCGAAACCGCAGGTAAAAGCTAGTTAAATATATTTATGAGGACTGACACTACTGACAGACATTGAAAACCAGTTAGATGTACCAGTTTATGTGGGATTTTAGCATGACGTGATCAGTGATGTGGGCCAGTCTCGCTCGCCATGTCTAGATTTATAACTCACACAGTAAGAATTGCTTAGGTTGTATCTCTAGATATACTGGAGGGACCAAGAACTCAATGTCACAGATATACATTGCATAAATTATTTTTATAAAAAGGTATGGGTGTAGAGATTTTTATTAATTTTTAGAGGTGTGTTTTTATATATCATACTAAACTATAAACACGATTAACATTCATATAAAGGATTAAATCCTTACACACATATAGATAAACATGTAAGTACAATTACATTAATTGCTAACAGCTAAATACTTCGAACATAAGGAATGATGTTAAAATGTTGACATCCGTATTCCTGCAAAAACGTTTAAAAACTTGCTGTGATGTTTCAATAAACATTTATTACGAGTGCTGAAGAAAGTAGGTTTAAACAAATTGTTTAAAAAAAATCGAATGTACCTATAGGTATAGTGTATGTTTCGTAACCTTGCCAATATTTGTAAATTGGTTCGACATAGTCATGTCCGGCATTTAACGTCTAGCTAAATGTACCTACCAATTATTAAGTGGCTATTGTCATTTATTAAATGGTCACGACTACGACCGATGGGTATGTACGCCTCCTAGCCTAGCAGGCCATCGGACCCGGTTCATACCTACCTACGTTACATTACAGGCATTGTAGGTGCGAGTAGGGTATAGTTAACTGGAATATGCCGGTAATTTAATTGCATGAGTGACCTTTCTTAGATACCTATCTAATAATAAAATTATGACTTATTGTAAAATCCTGGTAAAATTAAAAATAGCTGTGGGTAATGAATGCAGATTTAAAAATAAAATTGTATGTGCAGTGTTAAGTAGAAGCAAAGACCATAATAACTTATAGTCTCATAAATAATAATCATGGTCTTTGGTAGTAGCCTATAGCATTAAGTATCCGCTAATAAATTGATAATGAGGTGTTCCTTACTATTTTGTAGATAAGTTACCTATTCCAAAAATAGTTAGGTCTTTATTTTTAAAATAATTAGTTAATATGAATTTAGACAGATTACCATTTCTACAGAATTAACAGAATTTGTATAATTTCTTCAAACCATGTATGTTCGTTGTGCAATAGCATGTGGTACCTATTTGAGGAGAGGACAATAGAAATTGTCGAAACAAATGACATTATTGCGTCGACATCAAATAATTTTGAGACTTTGGCCTGCCCATATGATGACTATGAATGCTAAGCTAATTTAAGGCCCGTATTCCTTGATAGGTACCTAGTCGTCATGCATCATTACTGAGTCTCGTTCCAGGGTTCAGTTTCCTACTTTTTAGTCATTGTTTTGTACGTGATGTACGTCATTCAGGGTTCGGTTAATTTGAAGGAAGTTAGTCCAATTAAAACGAGTGACTATGTTTCACGTTCGAATATATTTTTCACACAATTACAAGCAGTTACACCGACTAATTCAGAACGCGGGCCGGGGACGACTAAAGTTCGTATGTCGCTCGACTGTACACTTGCAGTGTCAGCGCTATGTAGGTATGACACTCGTCACCCTTACAGTTTATTTTATTATTTGCTTTTAGTGCCTGCTGTCCTTTTGGTCTGGTCCTCTAAGCCCGAGATGGCTGCAGGCTTGGTTCCTGTAGGTCGTACACAAGTACAAATAACAAATAGTTCAGGATTAGGTACTGATTAATTTATTCCAAAGGGATCATTAGGTAGGTATAAAACGTACTGAAATGATAGGCCTTAAACTATCAATAGGTATTGAATTGAAATCTTTAAAAGCTACAACTAAGTTGGTACAAAACTACACAATATTCAATGAAAAAACTTGCGAATTGTGCCAAAGCGAGGTCGTGCAAGTATATGATCTGTGCAGAGAGGAATTTAAGAAATTGACTCGAGTCACAATGAACATTGCATCGAGATGTGTCTAGTAATCAGTCAAGTATTTTGATGATCAATAATAAACTTTGTTTGATCTTGAAAACTTGTTTCCTTATAAGGCTGACAACAACCCAACAACCTTAAGATACGGGTATAACGTTAAAGTTCACTCAACACGGAGATTTTATTAAATCTATTAATTACTTTACAAGGGCACTGGCAGCATATTTATTGCATTTTGTACCTACTTCTCATGTCGTGGTAGCTTTGTTGGGTCTTGCATATTATATAGTAGTATAACCTACAAACTGTATACTTTATTGAACATTTTTTAGTAGGTATTTCAAGGGGAAATAAATACAGAAAAAGTAAGAAAGGAAGAGAAAGAAATAATTATTTTATATTAATTTGTAAACACATCCTCGAGCTTACAAAAACAAACTTAATTAAAAGTGTACTTACCTATACATAAACTACTACACATGTCATCATGCACTTCGTAGGAGATCGGGAAGCACTGAGTGAACCAGCAGTTCTCCGTGTCTTGTTGCACACAAGTTACAAGCTTTCTGGCAGATATTTGACAATAATACCATTTAACATTAATTGACAACTTAAACATTGTAAGGGTACTTACAAACCTGTCAAAGTAACAAGCTTTCCTGCTGCACTTCTTGCTTTGAAACAGCCACACGGTCAAGCGACGCTACCTTTTGGAATCATACTGATAAATCCATGATTTATCACCCAAAATGATAGGTATTGTAAAAGCGTCGAGAATTTTAACCCAAACCTCCGTGAGCCAGCGTTAGATTGTGCGATACCAGGTCCTGTGGGGTTACCTAATTAACGTAAACTGTTATCCTTACCCGAAACTGCCCAAGTAAAATTTATGGGGAGACGCCTTAAAATTCTTAATCATACGTAATAGAACTGGGATTTTGTATACTTAGTACCTAGATATTATATGATATATTATATTTTATTTGAATATTAGTAACCAGAGTGTTTGGAAGATTCTACTGGATATAAGTAGGTAGGTACTACATTTTTCAAGATTCTTACTCGTACTAGCTTAATGTTCATACAACTTACGCATGACGTGAATATTAGGTAGGTACCTACATTTCATTTTATTAGTCCAAGAGCCCATGGACATAAGACCAACGTCTGATACAGGTGTAAACCTAACACGTGTTGATTCAAGTACTAGGTACCTATTGGTGGTAGTGGTGGAGCAAACAAGTGGAGACCGCGAATCGGGGAATGGTAAGTAGGACGTCCCCCAGCACGTTGGTCGGACGACCTGAAAAAGGTGGCTGGGATGGACTGGATGCGCAAGGCGGAAGATTGGGTGTTATGGCTTCATTGGAAGAGGCCCATATCTAGCAGTGGACTGCAATAGGCTAAAATTGATTGTACCAGTAGGTACCTGGTCCCTGCTTTGACAACCTCGACAGATGATGCGCCCCGCCTGATGGTAAGCTGAGGTCAGGTCCAAAGCGTAGTGCCCGCAATTCCAGATGCTGTTCCTGGAATAGTGATCCCTGCTTTGACAGCCTCGACAGATGCTGCACCCCACCTGATGGTAAACTAAGCCAAAGCGTAGTCACCTCATTAATCTAGCCAGGGCATCAATTGAAGGTAATAACCTAGATATTTATTTGAATTATGATTGCATTATATTATGTATATCTCCTGCAATCAATGTAAAATTGTATTTAATTACTTAGCAATTAAAAATCCTGCTTCAATGAAGTCGTTATTACTTTAGATAATATAAATTTACTAGTAGGTAGGTACTTACAGATATTTCAGTTGATAAACACTCCAGCTGATCAATCAACCGCACTTAAATAAACATAGAACCAACTGAAACCAGGCGTGGGTCGTTTTGTACTTTGTTTAAACAATTTAGTTAATAACTGTTAATAAAACTCTTGTTTGTTGTAATCACATCTGTTTGGCTCGTGTAGCTACTGTGCAAATTGTACAAATTAAGTGATCGCAGTTTTAATGTACCCAAGACATCACTCACCCAAATACGTATTTTTACTGCCACATTTAGTTCTGTGATACTATCTGGCGTATTGCATGTGATCGACAGGACCTGGGACCTGTATTGACTTATCTGTGTGATAGAAAACTCTTGACACTGGTTATGCACAGGTCCCACCCCCGCGGAGAACCACATGAGGCAAATACGAGTACCTATATAAATGCACATAAAAATGGGAAATGTTTGCTATACTTACTTGGTACCTAATTGTGCTCGACGTCGCGTACAAAACCTCTTTTGATGTGAAATAATACGGTCAGTGAGCGGCTAGTTAGGTGTCATCCTAATTGGGTGCGGGCCGGAACTTCCACGTAGTGCACTCGGGCATCGGAGGCAAGCAGCACCTCCCACTCACCACGGGACACGCTGCGGCCAATCCTGCCGGGGTGGGAGTGGCCCTCTAGAGGGCTGCTCCGAGGCTCTCCTCGTGTCCCTCTGACTAGCAGAGGGCACAGTGGGGAGCGAGCGGGGGCGAGCTGATTGTCCGCGCGCCGACGATTGGGTTACAGGACGGCCGCCTGTCACCCTACACCCCACCATCGGTGAAGTAGCGCGATGCTCGCCTCACCCCCCTTCGGGGGGGTCCAGAGGGCCATCTTAAAACCGTAGATGGCCCGGGGTCAGCTGGGGTGCGAGGGATATGTCTATTGGGTAACCTTACAGCCCGGTAATTAAGACCCGAGATGATGGTTTTAGTCGATTCGATCCCGACATAACCACCCCCGATGGCCGACGGGGGTGGTATCCATGGGGATTTCCGCACGATAAAAAAAAGGTGTCGTCCTAATTGGCCAAGCTCGAAGACCGGACGAGCGAATGATGCGATTTTGTTGCACAGTGACACTAAATACAATAATATTTATCGTTAAGTCTCAAGTTATCGACGATGATAATGACGTTTGTTAGGCACCCTATGCCCCGTGAATAATTATGATGTTAGCCTAATCCAAACCAAGTTATTACTTACTGTTATCAACGTTGGCTTGCATTTGGCGCTAGCGAAACTTTTCTGTAAGTGCTTACCATTTTGTTAAAATAAAGGTATGATCACTGCTCTAGCTCTGCTCTGCTCTGCTCTGCTTTAGCTTTATGAATGACTTTAATGAAGATAATAACTCCATCTCGATGTCTACCAACATGGGTAGGTACCTATGATTTTGGATCGTCTTGCACGAAAAGAGTTTGTAGTTTGGACGATTTGATATCTTCCTCTGTTGCTCTTGATACTTCAAGACAGCAGCAATAAATCAGCGCAAATCAATGAAAAAACACATCAATTTGTAAGTCGAATACCTACCTACCAACCTAACATCGATTTTGGCCCTTGGTGATAGCATCAATCCATCCATTCAAATAAATCCTTATCTCGAAAATAAGGATTGCTACTATTTATATAATATCAAGATAGCAGCCACTTTGAACAAAATCATGGCTTTTTTTCTCTGATTGCCCGCAACTTCCCTAATTGAGGTCGCGACACCATCGTCACAAAAAAGGTACAGAAAGGGCCGGCTTCATGACTCGAGCAAAAACGCACGTACACATAGTTCCAGCGCTTTAACGATTATATTCGTACCAACGAATCTGAGTGCCCACATCAGAACAGAAAAAATGTTTTTTTTGTAAGTAAAATTTTTTAAACGTGGGTTAAATGAATAAAATTGAAGTGTCTATTTGTAATATAAAAAATAACAGATTTTAAATTAATGCACATGAGTGTGTTCGATATTTTTTTTTTGTTTTTAGCCCTATTGTTATAATAATATATGTGTATTGACTATAAGTCATAACAAAAAGGCTATTAAAAAAATCATTGTCTGTATTTCTATCTGCTTGAAAGCGGTAATCTCTGGAACAGTTTGGATATGGCCGGATTTTCGCTAGCAGACAGGTAATTTTGTAAGACGTAACATAGACTGCTTTAATTTTGAAATATGACTCAGGGCTCTACAAATATAATTGAAAAATCGAAATCCAAGCGGGACAAGTTACGGGCACAGTTAGTATCGTCTAAACGCGGCAGTTTGTAGTTATATAACAATTGAAGCTAGTTGAGAAACTCGTAAATAAATAAATGTCTACGTGGGGTTTGCTCTAGACTCTACAGTATGAGTTATTTATCAACTGGCTCACATGAAACTAGCTTGTTCCAGCGAGACGCCTCCCTATTTATAATTATTTTTTATCGTCAACTCACACGCACATTAAAGTACAGTCATATAAAAATGGATTTATATAAAATACTTTAAATAACTAACTATTACCCGCGTCTTATGCCATGCAAGAAAGAAATGAAATGCCTTATAGGACACCTTACACCTCGACGTCTGAAGAACCGAGACGGTGCGGTTTTAGTCGGTTCAATCCCGTGACAACCGCTCGCGCTGGCTGCTGGGTTGGAATCCGTGGGGATATCCGCACGATACTCAAATATCTTTTCGGATGCTAGGCTAGAATGGATACCTAATTGTTTGAATTAAAAATAAAAATCACATTCTCACTAAGTATAATTCCATTGTTACTTAACTTAATACTTAAACATAAAATATATGTTACTAAAGAACACATGTTTCTATCAATTATATCAGTCATTCAATCACTCAACATTGATTCAAGTATGTAATTTTATATATTAATAACGTTCATGAATATAACGCAGGAATGCATAGAGTTTATTTAAACAAAAAAGAACACAATTTGTTTAAGAACTAGGAATCTAATTGTCTCTAATACGAAAAATAACAATAGTAATAATTAAAATAAAAATATCAACGACGTTATTAAGTCTAATAGAACCATTCCGGTATAGTCTTTTAAATTTTAATAATCTATTCGATTTTTAAATTTTTATAAGTACTAAAAGGTTAGTGTTTTCTGAAAGTTAGAACAACATTTAAAAGTTATGGCACTGTATTCTTATTATAAGGCAGGGAAGGGATAAAATGTTAGCCTCAATTAGTCAATTAAAGGCTTGCCTACGAGTCTCAAAAGATTTATTAAATCTTTTGTCTAAAGAGAATTAGGTAGGTGCCAGAAGTTTTACGGTGTTTATTACACCTTGTAGTTCAATACCACAGAACAGAAAAAAAAAACAGTAAAAGTCGCAAGTAGAAAGGATCCGCGTACCATACGCTTTGAGCATAATAATGAGCAGCACTGCTCAAAGCGCAGGGCACGCGAATCCTTCCTACTTAAGTATATTTTTGTTTAGTTTGAACTATGAACACATCGCAAAATATTTTTACCCACATACCCCATACCCATATTTAATGGCGATTTTAGAATTCCCTACTGACGAGTCAACTAGTTTAAAACATTTATGTGTCACACAGACATATTAATATTTCTGTTCTGAGTTCAATACTTTGTAGAACAAAATATTTGGTCGCTGTATGCTATGAAAACTATTTGATTACTTATAATTAAAAAATTTAATCTATTTTTTATTATTATATTGATACTGAACTAGGACAACTAAATGCGCAACTTCGATAAGTGCATTGACAAGCAATAGGCATTATCGAAGACAATAATTAAATCTAACATCAATATAAAATTTTTGTTTTGATTTTCTACCAAAATACGACCATATTGGCAGATAAAGCAATTCTAACTTTATATGATTAATACTGCTACACACTTAAAAAAATATAGTAAATCACTAAAATGAGTCTTAACAAACACCAAACTTGCTAAAGTCTCCATTCCATATCTACCGTACTCAAGCTGAAAGGCGTCTAGAGACATCTGGTTGACTTCACATTTTAATTTTAAACAAATATTAGAATTATCTACTTAATAGCAACTTTTATCTCGTAAAAGCTCAATAAAATATCCATCTTCTGATAAATGAAAACCTAATTGCAGATTTATAAAAAATACTTGCATATGTTTCAAATTATTCCCTCATCCTAGCAGCTTTTTAGGTTGACTTCTCAAATGTCTGGCATATATAGGTACGTCCTATATACCCCTCAAGGCCCAATTGACGCAGATGCACTGAAGTCTGTTGGTTTTCACCACGGTAGCCAGATCAGATGTGTACTTTAGAAATGTATTCAAGTTGAATCAGTAGCTTCATTTCAGTTATTGATTTAACTATTATAACAGCTCTCCGATACTAAAAAGTAGCTAGATATAGATCTGGGTTGTTCCGTATTCATCCCTCTAAAACTCATCCCTTTTCGAAGCCGCTTATCTTATCCCAATTTTTTGAATAAGTACAAACACCTATGCTACTCCGGTAGTTCATCAGATTCCATACATACATACTCGTGATAAGATACAAATTTATCTTCAATATTGATATATACTGAAAGATGTAATTATATGTTTACTTATTACAAAAGGTTTTGTCCAAAGGAGCGTGACTTTTTGCGATATTTGCGGATAAGGGTCGTTATAAAAATATCAAATACTTATTATGTAAGTACCTTTTCTTTACGGTTCAAGTAAAAAGCCGTGAAGTTTTTACTTGAACCGCAACTTATTACACCAATCTGTTTACACCACCGAACTATACAATCCATATAAGTTGAGATCACTGAAACTAAATTATAATTAATTTACGTGTGCTTCACCTATTTAACTGGACAGCACCATCAATTTACTACTTTACTATACTGTAAAGTACCATCACTTCAACCAGGTACGTATACCTTGAAATATTGCATTGATCAGATGACATTTTAAATTTGCCCTCAATTACTTTAATTAAATCAGTGAAAATTATTGTAACTGATAAATGATAAATTGACTATTAGGAAAATGTGTACGCTTGTTAAAGAATGGAACATGACCTTCTTGAATCTATATTAATTGTAATAGTTTGTAAATTCTATTCCATGATGACATTTTCATGCCAAATTTATTTTAATTTAATCGAAACTCTAATGTATCTATAACTTATACAAATAAACTTTAGTAAAACTCCTACAAAGTATTATCAGCACGTCCCGTCGTGGACCAATGATTTAAGGCCAACTACAGCACTGCGACAAAGTTGTACGTGTTGGATTATAAGAGTTTTCTAATGATCTAGTTACTGGCAGAGCCTCACGAATCTCACGATACAGCTACTCAGAATTAAATTGACGAAATAAAATTACTATATTTTATCAAAAGTAAGTACTAGTCTCCCTTCTAATCAGCGTACACATATCTTAAACATTATAGTAATGTATGCTTATTTACTACAATTTTTCTTCTAGTGAAACGTATAGGTAAAAGTCGCCGTTTTTTCTTAGCACCTAATTGCATGAGTAGGTTTCTGGCTTCGGCGAGAGTCACCGCGTCGTTCCCATCCTCCATACCAGATATGAACCCGCTCTCTGGACGAGAGAGAGCGGGTGCGTTTGCGGGTAGAAGAGAGAACCATCGGTCTATTTTTGCACTCGAAGACAACTGTCATGGGAAACAAATATAAAAATCATTAGGAGCAACGCATGCAGTGTTATGAAGTTGAACCAAATAATTTGCACTGGTTGTCTATAGTTGTCTAAGTTAGTAAATTTGTAAATTGTTGACACGATATAAGAATAGTTTTACAGACAAATGTTACTTAGGTACGTATCAAAAGAAATTATTTTAGCTTGCACTGTATATCTACCAGTCTACGTATTTGTTCATATCTGTAATTGTTAAGTACTATAAACACAAAAATCCAAGCACATTATATATGTTTTAACCATTTTTAAACTTGTCCTTGTCCTTTGCCAATGTCTACGTGTTTTTGCTTACTAGAAGATGATTTATATTTTATCAGTAGGTACCTAGGTTAACTTAATTGAAATTTAAATTAGAAAATTCAAAAACTCAACGTAACTTGCCCCCGTAGCACTCCTTTCAAGGTGACCTACCAAAATCTAACATGAATAGTAAAAAGGAGGAAGCAAGTTTCAGGCCACAAAAATTCGCTAAGACAGACTTAATCCACCAAATATATTGTTGTAATAATGTGTATTTATTATGCATTTTTTTTTATTAGCAAAAATGTCAAGCCTAATTAGGTAAGCATAAAGACGACGATTGCAAACTATCCTTGGTGATTCATGTCAGCCTAATTTAGTAGAGTGTTCCTCTAAGATAAAAATATATTTATATAGTGAGGTCGCAATAACCGCACTATATTTACCATCTGCCACCGAGCGACGTCCGCATAGATTATCCGCATCGCAATATTTAGGGCCATATCTAGTGAATGCTTCGGAAATTCATAGCCTAACTTCATTGTGTAAACCACAAAGTTTATTGTGTAGAGTGTGTAGACCCATTCTAAAAGCACTTATCCGCCGAGTCTTTTCACAACTCTCTTCAGCTGACCCCAAGTCAGCTTTCAGTGTAACTAATACGAAACTTCGATATTACTCGTGAACCCACTGGTGTTATGGAAGTCCTATAGTTATAGGTTAGTAACTAGTGGTTTTAGAACCTAATGGTTATCGGACTTTATAGGCTATCGGTAACGAGGTAAGGTTTTAAGGCAACCGGGACCGACAGCTCAACGCAATCAACGCACCTTCGTAACGTGTTAAGAATGGTCTCCTATTCTAAGGCTGACTTGGTTAGTAGGACTTGCATAACTATGCAATGTGCTATCCTTTGTTACCAGTGCTATAACGTAGCCACTTGCCTCTTAAAAATCACTATGATTTATAAATAAAGTTTTACAAAACGTGTCGATGCGGCTTCATTCATATCTACCATTTCATCAATTTTAAATTCAGAAAAGCAAGCGTATCACCACGTATCACGATAATATTGTTTAAATATGTGAGCAAGTTTGAGATATTCATTGTGAAGGCTTGTCATTCTACACCGTCTCACACGTAGCAGAGGTTGGAGTGAATATTTTATGATGTGTGGATACTCGGTATTTGCTACATGTGTGTAGGTCACAGCTGCCTTCAGTCTATTAGACATGCCAAATTATGGACACCCATAAATAAGGCGTAATGGTAATAAAATGAATAAGGCGACAATAATTAAAATCTTCTACATGAGTAAATTTTTACTAATATACCTACTTAGTTATAAAATTTACGCAATAGGTATAAATAAATACTTTCAGACCTGTCCGCCACGAAAAAATAATTACCAAAATTATTTCAATCTACTCGAGATACCTAGCTAATTAGTAGTCTTTGTTGGCACCGGTAATCCGAACACAGCTTCTGAAATCCTTGCATAATGACTTCAACGCCGTTCCGTATTAAGAGGTTGTCTACATCATAAATATAATGGAAATGGATATTCACCTTATCAATTTTTTTCAAAGGCTACTAAAATATATTTTCTTGTTAAATATTAAACTACCCACTTCGGCCACACAGCGCAGTCTGTACATTTCGAAGCATGTCGTCTGTCACTCTTAGTACGCTAGCAAATAAAATTTTGGCATACAATTTCCCGAATAAATCTAAGAGACAAATTTAATAGCGACATTCCTGCGACTAGACTGAACGTTCTACGTTCTCTACGTAGACTGAACAAAGGCAGTAAAGGCTAGCGCTCTTACCACCTGTGTAGTCTTCTTGAACTTGGATTTGTCTTCAACTAAAAATAGCGGTTGCCTAGTGGCATTACACTGCAGACGTGTTAGGCATGGTGCCGCCATATGTGCAACTCTCCAATCCGGTAACTGAACCCACTAAATTCCATTTTGTGCCATAATTTGAACCATGTCGGGAGAGAAATGAGAGGAGCGAGCTGAAACAAAGTGCCGTGAGGTCTAAATTCCTTTCACGCTCTATCTTATCCATACATCAATCTAATAATAAACTTTTGAATTCGTTGTAATTTTTTTTCCCTATTACATTCATAGAGGCCGTTTTGAATTACTTTCGTACAATTTTTTCACAATTTTACAGAAGTGTTTTATCCCAGAACGTTAAAACATTTTTCAAACCTACCTTCCTTTTATCGTGATCTCGCAACTCGATATTTATTCTACCTGTCTTTGTCTTTAGTTATTCTTTTTTATACTCTTCTACCTCCTTTTCTTTATACCATAGTAACAGTTCTGTTATCTACTCTTTTAATTCATTCACACTATATATACCTATAGCCATAGGCATAGTTAACTGCTTTTTGGCGTAATATCTAGCCAAATATTACGCCAAAAAGCAGTTAGTAACTATGTAACTGTGTCGAAACAAATATGACTGAATCCACAGTCTTCCAACACACAGGCCATATAACTTAGTCAGGAAATAAGTAGTTTATGCCTTCTTGAGATCTATACTGCAATTTTTTAGCACTAATCTCAATTTGTATAACGCATTGGTTGGCACCAATATAAAAGATTTTTTTTTATTTATTTTACACTTTTTAATTTCGTACATCTCTTTGACATCTGAATCATACAGCTGCTTCACTTTAATGCAATTTGGATTCAGTGGCTGAGCTGCATACCTACATAATTTCCACAAGCCTGATCACTTACGCCGATAGTGATACGTGTCGATGCTGATGCCCTATTGTAGTATGCTTTATTATCCACTATTTTGTTCATTCTCTACACGTGGATTAGATTAAGCTGAAATCACGCGATGAACACAGAATTACAGGAATAACTGAGTTAAACGCACTAAGTAGGGACATAAAGATCTTGTAATAGTAGGTAGTTGAATACGGTATTTAGTTCAGTTTGTGAAACAAGCGGAGGCCTTACTTCCTTTCCCCTCCTCTCATCCTGACATCCGGTGTTGCAAGTTTACTGTACATAGTTTATTGGCAATTTCCTGCTTGTACAAGTTTGCTACATCAGTTTACAACTTACTTACCATACAACTTACTTACAAAGGCCCGCAATTCACGTGCGTTAGCACCAGTTAGCACAATAAATATAAAATGAAATCAAAAAGCCAAGATTACATGGCAGCTATTTGGATTGCCGCATCGGTCAAAGGTTTGTATTTTATTGCGTTTTTCAATAGTCAGTAGTAGCACCAAATTCGAAAAATTGCTGGTCGAAGCACCCTTACGACCTGTTGCGTGAAATTCAAAATATTTGATGCAATGTTGGGACTAATATAATACACCCTTTACCAACTTCCACATGCCGTAGAAGTGCCGGGATGAAAAAATATAAATGATCCCTTTGATTTGATAATACTTACTAGGTATACCTAATACATACCTATCCATAGCTTTTAAGAAGGTAATTATTAGATAGTTCTGGATACCACATATCGGTAAACTAGGTATTACTTGATTGCAAACTTGCTTAAATCCTTTAATACTACTTCTTTTTGTGAGATATCATAAACCCCCATAATTTTGAAACTGCACTGTAGTAAACTAGCTGAACATCATTCTATGAAAAATCGTACTTTACCGAGTAGGTACAACGAAAATAAAAGAAAACGGCTTTTTCGTAACATTAAAAGTTACTGAGCATGGAAACTGGCTATGCTGGCTGGCCGTTTCTCAGGTCACTAACCATGAGCGATGTCCAGCAACGGACGGAAAAGAAAAGATTTCATCGCAGAAATTAATTTTTAACTGGTTTCGAAAAAAGAAGGAAATTGTCAATTCGAATGTTTATATTTTTTATGTAGGTATAAATGTTCGGGAATAACTTTATAGGTACCTATATACCTAAACATGGAACTAATTTAAAAATTATTATTTGTTAGACAGGCATTTATTTCGAAATGGTCCCATTCAAGTATCGTAAAGATAAGACGATATCATGTTTTGGAGAGAGACAACTCTTCAATAAATGACAGCAAATCATCCGCGATTGCTGCTATCGTATAATTAGGCATTGTAGGGATTTCATAATATAATATCACGCATGTAAACGCTAAATGGGATCGCAGGCACCGATAAGCTTTTGAAGGTTTATATTTTATTATCAAAAAGTGCTTGTAGTATGTTTACAATCGCTCTATCTACCGCATTAAACACTTTTTACAGTCGACCCTTTTACTTTTAAGTTTGATTTGATTTGATTTGATTTAAACACGCTGATGTGATGTTGAATTTCCTTAACCAGATATTTCGGACCCATAAAGGTTTAGTGATCAGTGATTAATCGTGCACGAATTTATATTCTACCCATTATTTTGTAAAAAAAACCGCGCTAGTTTCGCAAAATCTGCGAGCTCTGAGCTCGAACTCTGGCAGTTTGATGCACTATTTCTTTACATAAAGCTCACTTTTGTACATAAGAGCTGAATTCACTTTATGCCTGTAGCTATTTCTCCAAAATTGGTTACCTACTGTATCTAAATTTTTTCTAACAAGTGGAAGTAGGTGCTATAAGTCTAAGTTACATTGTTGTTGGAACTATTTAACTCCTGATTGCATAAGTAATAAATGATGAATAATAATATAATGATAGTTGTTATTTTTTTCACATCTAGTATTCTGTTCTAAGGTTGTGCCGAAACTAGAACACTATACCCCAATTTAGATTCAAGCTGAGCAATCTCCAAGCTGCTTCATATTCACAATATAAAAAAGGCATCTCGGAACGTTACATGCTGAGTGAGCACCGGTCTCTATATTTTGTTAGGTCACATTTCAAGGAAGCGTCAACACTAAGAATTTAACTACATCGTTGTTACTTTGTACTTACAACTTTGTTGGGCGATTTCGTGTGCGTAGATATATAAAGTGCTCTGTTTTCGCCTTTTGCTGTCTCTGCTCTGCGCTCATACTCGGATTCAAGATCATTTTACTTTATTTGGGACTAGCCAAGTATTTCCTTTAATCTTTTCATGGCTGACATTTTTTATCGGTTTTCCTCATGTAGAAGTATTTTTGTTAGTTGCTGATCAGAGTTGAGTATAGAGCGTTCGGATCATATGAATACCTAGATATACTATTCATATATATTTTATTCTTTGGTTCGGATAGTGGCTTGTACCATGAAATTATTTGTAAAATTAAATAAATTCTTAGACGCGTAGGTATGGCGTCGGCGTAAATATGTAAACTCGGTAGAATATTAATCGGAATCACTTCTTTTTAAATTCTTCTGTTTCCCAGGGTGCTTTACGGATAACCTCGTAACCCAGCATCACTCTGGTTTCGATTCAGACGAAAAAAGAGGACGAAAGTGTGGAAGGGACTATTACTATTACTATACGTGCGCTATAAGTTGAGACCTGACCGCTAGACGTCACCGGCGCGTGTTTGTACAGCGCACAAAAAAATATCGTAAACAAGCTTCTGCCCGAGACGTTACCTACCTGTCTACCTATTTTTTTGCGAACAGTACGTTATACGAACAAAAAAACAGGAGTGTCACTTGCATATTGGCTACCCACTTTGAATAATATTGTTATAAGTTCTGTGGCTACCCACCATCCCAAGGATCAATAGAGAATATTTGCAAGTTTCCCTTGTCGCTGCTGTCTGTGTTTTATGTATGGCATCTTAATTGCCAAACATAAAAAAGCGTGTGTGATTTGATTTATAGTTGTGTACTTTTTATTTTAAAAAGAATGACGAAGAAATGCTCCAAAAAGCTATAAATATTAAAATGGCACCGTATTTACATTTTATAGTTCATAATAGAAGAAACTTGCACCATAAGGTATTTCTGGTCTCAAACATTCGTAGTTCTTCAATCATATTGAAGAGGACTGGATATATTTACGAAAACATTTTTTTTTGCGGTGACCAAATGGTATTAAAAAAAAGAACAATAAAAAACCTGTAAAAAGTAAAAAATAACTATTATATTATGACCTATCTACCCTAAGTATTGAACCTTTATTATTATTATAGGTAGCTATATTATTTACGTGTTCATATTTTTGACTAACAGTTTGTCTCGTCGGGGGGACCGCAAAACATCTACAGTTAGGATCTTGCGAGACAGACGTACGATTAGGTTATGATTAGGTGAGCGGTCCCCGACGAGACAAACTGTTAGTTAAAAATATGAATACGTAAATAATATAGCTACCTATAATAATAATAAAGGTTCAATACTTAGGGTAGATAGGTCATAATATAATAGTTATTTTTTACTTTTTACAGGTTTTTTATTGTTCTTTTTTTGTGAGTCGGGGGTTTTTTAAATTTTTAATTTAATTTTTTTATTTCATGCTTTTTATAGGGGTAACTTAAGTATTATAGCTACTTAATTCATTATTTAATATCAACATACGTATAGTCTATCAACAATCATTCAGAGCTAATGCGAATTGCGCGGAGTGTGGTCACAGAATTAGAAATACATTCCACGCCTCATATCTCTCGAATGGCTAAACCGATTTTCATAGAACTTGTGGTATCGTAATGTATAAGTTATGACCTTTCATTTGATACCCAACACGAGTATATTTGAACACATTAAATTTTTCATCACCACTTCCACCCCCCATATCTTTGAAATGGCTTAACCGATTTTTATAAAACATAGCTAAGAACACTCTCCCCCAACCCATCTTTCAAACAAAAGAAACAGAATCAAAATCGGTTCATCCGTTTGGGAGCTATGATGCCACAGACAGACTTACACACACACACACACACGTCAAACTTATAACACCCCGTTCGGGTTTCCGTCGGGGGTTAATAAAATGGAATGATACAACATTGTTGATGACTAGTTTATTTAGGTACCAGTGAGTTCATTGCATTTGAAGACGGGCCTGAACTGGAACGGTTACAATAAGTAGTAGGTAGTGGTAATAGGTTTCTACTTACAGATATATGCGTAAACATTTGTCTATTTTCTACTCGTGATTACATCATTATTTTAACACTGAACATTTAATGGATACTGCTCGAAACATTGACACCGCTTCTAATAACTATTTATCGTGTACGTATCATAAACACAGAGAACAGTAACACATTAAGAAAACATACATTTTAACGTGCTTACGAGCTATTGAATACTATGTTTTTAATTACTAGAACATGTATCGTAATGGATAAAATGATTAATTTTATTATATCAGATAATGTTGACAAGTTTAATGAGTACACATAACGTTCAATAATCTAATTATAAGTTTTTAAGCTCTGAAGGGCTTAGCCGTCATTACGACCCAAAGTTACGGTCAGTATTATAAAGAACAATAGAATGTAGCTTTCAAGTATTACGAGCTACCGTTCCGTTAAAATAGGTTCATAGATCGTACGACTTTGAAGGGAACCGATAAACCAGTCGGTTATTCTATTATTTTAACATGTTTATTCCTCAATGAATGAAAACACTCAACTTGAAGAGATGTAGCTCTTTCATGTTTTAGCTATGCCCTTATAAAACATTAACGTTTTATAAGGGCAACATTAATTATTAGTATTTGAATGGCATAAAACAAAGAGTTTTAAAATGGCAAAAAATTGTAGGTATTTTACAAATTTAATGTTCAGTGCAACTACACTTTCCATTCCATTACATCTTTTTATGCAATGGTACAGTCAATATTCTTTCAGCGTAATCGCATAGTGTAGGTGTACCATTCTTTTGCTATCGGAATGGTGTGTAAAATTCTCTGCAATATTCTTGATCTGGAGCCACCCTTACGTTTAACAACGATATAAACTCGGTGTTAATGTTGCAAATGTCAATGGTGCTAGGTATGTGGCACATTGGTTTATTAAGTGGGTACTATATTCACTAGACCCATAATAATTATGTTTCTACATTGAAAAAAATGTAAAACAGATGATCGCTTTTATGATTTAATTTTGATCAAAATGACTAATGTGACTAATTTTCCAAATGGTATAGGTATTATAAAAGTTCAATAAAATCGTAGTATTTCATGTTTTGGTCCTTTAATTTCGTTGGAAAATAACTTAACAAGTTTTCTGAAAACTATATTAAATACCTATTAGGTAAGTACTTTCTATATGAGTATGCCTGTCAACAGAAATATAGCCTATGTTATTTTAAAGCATTAAATGTATGCTTTCAATCAAATATCCTTTAATGTCTGTATTGTATTCCTACTTTAAGCTATATTTGAAAATTAACCTTTGAATGGGTAGGTATTTTGTATTAAGTACTATAATTGCGCAAAGAAATAATAGCACTGTTTACAAAATTAGTTATTGTAATTAGTTTTGTATCAAGTATAATAAGTGTACCTAGCCATCTAGTTGAATCAATAAACATAATAATGTAGAGATGTATTATTTTGTATTCAAAAATATAATAATGCTGGTAACATTATATACTTAGTAATTGTTTTAGTATGTTTGTCACTTTATAAATAAACTTTTAGATACATGTAAAATTCTACTACTTATTTTCCATTTACATACATTATATTCAGCATTTAATGAAACAATCATGATTAGGTACGGTTTGCAAGTATAAGCAACCTTGTAATTCTCAGTTTACTATACAATTATGAAATTCTACCAAATCTGTATTTGTGAAGTAGGTAGGTACCGCTATTTAACACCATTATCACAAGGACCACTAAATCACAGAAAGATATAAATTCTCTCCGATAATAGCAGTCTATTACATTTTTATGGCTCATAGAAATCATAACATTTTGCTCCTGCATGCATTTTATATTATAACGATGGCTCATAAACTTGAAACTTATTTTAATGGCGATATGATAAGGGATATGTTTCAACACATATATACCGATTAAACAAAATCTTTTCTGGACTAGAATAGATGAACATGATATGTAAATAAATTTCATTCAATAATACAATCTTTTCCGTTTTCCTTCTATCACTTTGATATGGCAAAATTTGGCAACATTTATAGTCTTCCATTCCAACGAAAATACTATCTACGAATACTTTAAAATAAATTTGTACATATTAAAATATAATATTTCTTTCTTCTCTTTTTACATATACATACACAAGCTGTGTCCCGCGGGTTCACCTGCGATACTCTGTTTTAACCACCACTTTTTCCATCTTTTTTTCTTATTGTTCGGTTTCTAAGGGTTGACGGGTGGTGTAATAATGTAACCATCTCTGAGGTGTTGGACTATGAAATACAACGAAGGAGTTTTCAAATCGCACAAGTAGTTACAGAGATTAGCGCGTTCAATAACAAAGAAACAAACTCTTCAGCTTTATTTATCAATATAGATCACGAGAATTTAAACATAAAATGTAGTCATATTAAGTAAATAATGTTAGGTAACGTGACTCAAATTCTTTTGTAGGGACAGCCTGCTTCCTAGGAACGAGTTTACTTTGTGGTATGCCTGGTCCACTGAGAACGTAGCGCCGTCATCATCTCGCTACGGTTTGGTACTTTCTCGCTAGTTGTACGGGTAATAGGAGCAGCAGGCGCTAACAGAGCCGTGGGACGATCTTGTCCAGGCACCTTTAGCGAGTGTCCAGTAGCGTTTGGAGCTTCAGCATAGGACTCCACAACATCTGAGGTACTTTCCGACGGACTTACCGGTACGATCAACCTTACACGTCCGTCCTCACTAGTGGCAGTCAACGTACAATTATGGGACAGTGGCATGATGAATGGCAATCCTTCATCTGAGCTAAATCCCTCTGGGGATGAATCCTTCGATGTAGTAGGCTGGCTGGTACTGTAAAGCGAGTTTTCCGACTGGCCTACACTCATAGCCTGCGCCATGTGTTCAAATTCATCAGTTGAACTACCCATATCTTTATATAGCTTGTGGTTCAACATGCTGGCTAGATCAGAATTGCTGCAGTGACTGATAAGCGGCGGGATGTTTGGAAAGGCATTGCTATTTTGAAAGAACTGTTGATTATAGTTTATGCCAGTTGGTTTAGTTTCTATACTGTCGTTCGGTAATGACAAGTTCTGAAACTTAGATATCAAGTAGTTCTGAATCTGTTCGTTAGTCATACTGCCGAAGCAGGGAGGTGAACTTGCCCCGTCGCTCGCTTCAGGGGTGAGTGAGAAGGACGGCATACGCATGTTATTATTCTCCACGTTCTGACTAACTTTGGTATTCTGTGAGATGAGATTGATCAGAGCTTCGGTACTCGAGGGCAAGTGATTTCCGTTGCATAATGGTACTTTATCCGGTATGATGACATCATTGATAGTCTTGTCGGTTTTCACCTGTGTCCAGCAGCAGTAAAAATAAAGAAGTAAATAACTGCAATCTTGTGTGCTTACCATAATAATTAGCCATACTCATATTGCAGCACAACATCACAAACGAAAGCAACTTAGAGAAGTCTGAGTCAAAACCTTTACAGTAAAAGCAGTAAACAAAATCATTTAAAGGTTATAAATATGCAACACTCACAACAATAAGAATATCGTTTAGCTAACACATGCGACAGGTGTCATGACAATGATGAAATCGATGCTTGGACATCTGCAGATGGCTATAAAAAATAATTAAACTACCGAATCTGATAATGATGATGAAGGTAGAACAAAAACTAACGTTGAATCATGTTTTAGTATCAACAGTCACTGATTGTGGTAACCCTGATCGTTTTTGAAACCGAGTTATACAGATTCCAACGTTTGCAACTTATTTTGTAACGATTGATTTAAAATAAACTATAAGGGGTATTTGATTCTGTGGCATAACACTGTATCCCTGAAGATAGTGGGATATGTGAAAAAATAATAAAAGTTACATAAATTAGGTTAGTAGGTATCTACTTTAGAATTATTAAAGTAACTTTTATACATTCTGTCATAATCATCCATAGTCGTCGTCGTTGAGAAATGGTGAAAAATAAATAATAATATTTATAATTAGCGATATAATCTGTTAAAATGAGTTTTATTTCATACTAACTGTTGCCCGCAGCGCCACCCGCGTGGACGTCGATTTTCGCGTTTTTTTCACTATAACGCCGGTTCTAATAGCCGTTTGCGATCAAATATGCATAAGATTTTGAGTCTAATCAAGACCTTTCTAATAAAAAAAGCCGCATCAAAATCCGTTCAGTACTTTTGACGTAAAAATTTACCGTATGTTTGGTTGTAATTGGTTAAGTAGAAACGGAGATATGGGCAAAAACGACCTAAAAACGAAGCGCGGGCGAAGCCACGGGTATTAGCTTGTATAAAAAGTAGCCTATATGTTACCCAGAACTATGAACTATAATCGTACCAAGTTTGATCAAAATCTCCCTAGTAGTTTCTGATTTTAGCGCGAACAAAAATTTAGTGCGGACAAATAGAGGCACAGAGGCACAGACAAACAGACAAACAGACAAACAGACAAAAATTCTAAAAATCATAGTTTTGGCATCTATTGCATTCATAAAGTCCCCTGATAATTTTTTTCTCATATATCTTCCATGTACAGACACCGATCAGTTACAGATTTATTATATGTATAGATTGCTTTATTATTCAATATAGAAGTACCTATACAACAAAACCAAATCCTAAGAAGACAAGTTAATGCCTATGTCATAATATATGCCCATTATTATACCTACCTATATTCCACATCGCTTCGTGTTTGTTCATTTATAATTTTGGTTGTAAAAGTATAATTGGTTTTTGAAATATTATTTTTCAATTAAGTAGGTATTTACTTTCATTTCATTACATTATACAATGTTTCAATTGAATATTATAAGTCAGCGATGCCGACGACGGCTCTATTTTTCATATATCTAATTGGAATCGTCTGAACCCTGAATTGAAGATCACCCAGGTATAAAATTAGTTTTAAATAAGAGATAAGGGATAGGGGTAGATTATTGCGTTATTCTCATTAAAATTTGTTTGGTCCACCAATATTGCACATAATCGATTTAGGTTAGATAAACCTACCTCATTACCTACCTATCTCTTTATTTACATTGTTGACCCAAACACAATATAGGTACCTACTAGTCGAATTTTAACAATGGCAATTAAACAGCGGACAAGGACAGGAACGTAATGTGCTTGATTAGTGTTTACAGCGCAAAATAATGAACAAAATTAAGTCGGATGCTTTGCATATCATCAGAAAAATAAATTTATAACTACGACATCTCAAAATAAATTTCAAACGCACATGCCGGTTTAACTATGCAAAATAAAAATATAGCAGAATTTAGTTACTACATACTACACACAGCACGCTAAGAGTATAAAAGGATATGCACACGAGAGGTCGATCACCTTTTGAGGAGATACGAGAAAATAATCAAAATACAATCATTCATCTGGTCAGCCTCATATCTCGTCAAACGTGTTGTATATACATTTATACCTACATAAGTCCCAACACAGGTGGGAAATTCATTTTGCTCGTGTTTAACTACCACAGTAGAAAAAGCAATATAGGGGTAAGTGGTTTTGTTAATACACACAGATGTACAGTACCTACAGGTATATATAATACTCGTACGTACATTGTACTATTTTGGAACTTACATATTTGGACAACCTAGTTATCATTCTTTGTTAAGAAAAATAACTATAAAAATATACTAAACCACCTGTGTTGACAGATTATGTTATATTCAAAGTACTTTAGTTATAAAGTTTGTAAATACCTGGGGCAAAAGTGTTAGTTGTTGAGCATTGATGGGACGAGAAGATCCCCTTTCTCGTTCTTGAAGGTGCGCAACTAGGGCAGCGATGTGTTCAAGTAATTCTTTATTGTGGACTAATAACTGATGAGTACGGGCCTGAAATTTAATTAAATAGAAGTTAATGATACATTCCAGGCGTCACTTAGTTACGCTTACGCTTACTGACTGACTACGAGGGCCGCATTGCCCACTTAGTCATATTAAACAAATACAGATGACCAGCGGTAATATGAAATTTATGATATTATCAGACTGGAAATTTCTTATAAATATCCATGATCCATAATAAAGTCCAAAGTAAGTAATTAAAAAACCTACAAACCTGAGCTTCACATCTTGCAGATTGTTCAGCCGCCAATTGGTCCCTTAAAAGCAACAATTGGGCAACGGCTGCACGGGTCTGCTGCGCTTGTTGCTCGAGGCGTTCGCGCAACAGTTGCAACTGATGTTGCGCACTTAGTGGAGTGGCGGCTTCACCAGCTGCCTCATTGTTCATTAGCTCAACTTTGGTGATACACTCCGGGAGGTCAGGTAGGTTGATGGTTGGTGCTGGTGTGGTGCGCTGTAAGTGTCATTTACATTGTGATAACGAATATTTATGATAGCTATCAAGAGATCGTTCGGCCTATCTGTTCAAGCGTTTTGTTTTTATTATAGTAGTTAAGAATAATTTAATTTCTACAATATATTTTTTAAGCTGATGCCAGCAGCTCCATCCACGTGGAGGTCCGTTTTAGTTTTTTGGTTATATCTCCGGTTCCACGGTTCAATCTAACATACACTATAATTAAGACGTTTCCATCAAAAAAACCGTATCAAAATCCATTCAGTAGATTTCGCGTCCAAATGGTAATAAATGAAGTATCAGTAATGAGTAGGTATCAGATATGAATATTTATAAAGTATGTATCTACCTACGATGTAATTTAGGAATAGACACTTAATATTTCCGTATATTTTTTTAGTTATCATGCACACGGATTGTATATACCTAATTGGCATTCCTCCAACCTCAGAAATAACCACACAATGTAGTATAAAATCATCATATAGAGATATCACAAGTCATGTTTTTTTCATTTCAATTCATAACTGCTCATAATACCTATTTGCAAACGAAATTGCTTATTTATAAATCGGTTTATTTGAAGCATCCAAATTAAATTAAAAGTAAATGATCACGACAAAATATATTTTCATAAAATAAACTTATCAAAGTGGGTAACGAGATATAAACAGAGAGAAATTGATTTCGATCCCATTCCGCCGTCTATTTGTGTAACCTTTATACCTATTGATTGAGTGCCTACCCTACATAGATGTGGTAGCAGAAGTTCCACGAAAGCCGTGTTCCAGTACGGCGCAGAGCTGCACTTTCGTTTCGATTTGTTCGCTGAAAAATCCTTTTTAGACATAAGGGGCGTCCTAAGGCGTTAGACGTTTTATCGTATAACTAATTCGCCACCTCAGCCTCACATCGATTCGGTGAATGCAGAATCAGATATTTTATGGCTTGAGTTTGTTTTATTTAACATTATTTAACTTCTAGTAGCGGAAATAGTTTCAACTTAATTTTTCTTTTCATATACGTCCACGCTCGCTGCCATTAGCCGCGTTCATCGTTATTTCTTATTATACCCAGGTACTATTATAAAATTGTAAAGTAGCCGAGTCTGTATATTGAAATCTGTATTCTGTTAGGTGTATGAACGATTCTGAACATGAAAATATATTTTTGTAATTCTTATCTGTTTGTGCGCGATAGACGCAAGACTACTGAACGGATTTTGAGCGTTTATTTTTGTTTTAAAAGGGTTGTTCAGACTTAAAATCTGGCCATAGGCTAGTTAAATATATAAAGATGAGGAGGGTAAAGTTTTTCCTTTAACAGGATGGTTTTTAACTAAGTACATACAAACCGTTTGTATTTAAATGACATAAACGAATTGTGCAAATTTCGCGTTCATACATACGTGCATTACCTACTAATAAACTATCAGTACCTAAATATACTAGACATTCGTCTGAAGTCTGGAAGTTTATTCGTAACGGTAATCTTCTTGAATCATAATTTTCGAGTATGTATGTAAATTATTTTTGTCAACGGAGTTGTACAACTATATTATTTGCTACAATGTGATATCTGAGCAAAGTGACTAAATGAAAAAATATACGACTCGACTGAACATAATATCCCGCGACTTGGTATACATCGAAAGTGCTCTGAAACTCGTTCAGTTCAAGCAGAACGTGCTTCAGTTGAATTGAGTTTCAGAGTGCTTCATGTGTAGTTACATACCTTTTTTAAAGTAAATAGTATTTGTTGTATACCCCAACCTTACCAAGTTACTGAATTTCATTTAGGTCGTCAACAAACTTTATTTAGGTTTATTTTTATAACCCAAACATAGTTCAAGTAAAATGTTATTACTTTTTCTTTTCGTCTGGACCAATCTTCCCAGAATTTATTCTGTCTAGTAGGTAAAGTTGAATGTATCTACGCGGTTTGGTTGTGTTGGTTAAGGTGTGGTGTTTACAAACTTGTCTAGTTTGTTCATAAAGGATGGACGATACAAAGTGGTATCAAAAAGAGAGCGATTGTAGACAATTGTGTGAATAGTGCGTTAAAATCTCTATTTAGGTAACTATTCAGATCAGTCAGTGCTCAAATAGACACGACTGGAGATTCCTAATAAGCTCGACGTCAAGTACCGTAGAGGTTTAATTCCTTGAACTTCTGAATGATTTGACGTTAAAGTTTGATTTTTTTACAGCTGCAAGGGGTGGAATCCTAAAAACGGCCGGTCAAAAGCACTTGAAACTGAGCTTGCATGAAAGGCTTAGAGTGGAGGAAGCTCGTGGAATGTGTAGGAGTACTAATATACATTCTGTGGTAAGAACTGAAGAGAAGCAGATAGTAAGCTGCTGCCTCACCCTACCCCTCTGAGTGAATGAGTATTAGATGCTTGTTACGTTACCTATATTAAAATAAAACGTTATAAATGTAGATATCAATAAACAGAAAAGATTAAAATAAGTAGTATAACATAATATTATTTAACAGAATTAAATTAAGTTCCATTTACAAATAAATCACATATAAAAATACCATTTCTCGGGATGCAGAAACCTAAAAGCAACTACATACCTATATTACGAAAATGTACAGAGAAATATTTTGAATCAACGTAGTGAACGTTAGCTATAAATTGAAAGCCAGTCGCGTAGAGCTTTGCTTCAGTTTTACTAAATATTCTAATACTAGGAGCAACTTGTGTGTCATCGTTAGACGAGCATATTATGTAGATATAGACTCACAAAATGTAACAAACTACCACTTTAGCGTAACAATGACGATACCGTCCGGTTTGAAACATGCGACGTTTATTAGGTAACTTCTGACAACTATCGGTTGCTTCAATAAACAACGATTCATGGCTTTATTTATAAATGTCATCAACTTATTTATTCAAAAGCGGTGACGAAAGGAATGTTCCAGAAGCTGACCAGAATTAGATACAGTTTACTGATCTGTGGTCACAAATATTAGCAGTACAGAATGGTTCGACAAACAATATTAGTAGATAAGTAACGTATATTTTACAAAGAGATTTTACATGAAAGTATGCAGATACGGGGAAAGTTGTGAGGCACCCTTCGCCAATAATGAACAAATAATTAATTGGATGGTTAATAAAATAAAGACTTTTATTTATTCATGGCTGCATGAAATTCTGATCCCTTCCCGGGATGAACTCTCATTACCGGGGCAGGCTTTCATATCGCGGTTACATTCTGTGACGACCGCTACGCGGGTAATAAATATCTGGTTATGCCACCTCCAACGGGCCCCAGGAGACGGAGTTGACCTAAGAGGTGCTGACGCCGTAGAAGAATTGAACTGAATTGCGGAAAAAAATTAAATGGTCTCACTACCATGGACCAATACCTAAGTGGAGAAGTAAAAGACAGTTAGCGGCCTCGGATTACAAGCTGAAAAACTCGGATGCGACCAGGACTAACGCTAAGTAGATGGTGATTTCCACGAAGTATGTTATTTAATCAGCAGGAAATGATTACAAAAGGCCCAGTTTTAAATAGATACATAGTACACAATACCTTATATTACAAGCATTTCTGAAAACGGTTCACGTTCTTCTAATAAAATAGCGATATCTGCATTGATATTACACCTTCACAATATAGCTATTGACACAATAATGGAGATACTAAATATGAATGAGTGGGGCATCGAACGCAAACAAACCTACTACTGTCTCTTTTATGAACCAATCATGTGGAAATAAAAAACTTTAGGAAAGTGTTGTGGAACTCGTGGACCTTTATCCGTGGGGAACATTAAAGGCAATTTGGAATTGATGTCTGTGACAGATTATTATTTTATATGTGTAAATAAAGGACAGTAAATAAATGTCGTTTATGTTATGTGTTTACTTGTAGTTGTATAATATTACAGATAATATTTTAAAGAGGGTAGTTTTATTATTGTGAAGGAAATGTTTTTAAGTCTGACATTCGTGGGGATTTCCGCACGAAAAAAAAGATTCTAGGAAAATTACCGATTACTTAACAATTCCTTGTGTAGAATCCCAAATTAATATACATATACGGGTATATACCATGACATGGACCTATCGCATGGTTTATCCAGGTATTCTATATAGATAAAGCCACGTCTCTATTCCATTGAAGTACGAAGAAACACCTTTCGACTGCCTAATAATAGCTCAAATACAAAAAAAAGTATCTACCATATTAGATAAATACTTAACATTTTTTATATTTGAGCAACACGATTTTCTTATGCTGATTAAAATCTAAAATCGTGTGGAACTGAGAAAATCATGTACATAAATATAAAATGAATCGCTAAAATTGTTGTTAAGCACAAAACTTGAGAATGGATCGACCGATTTGGATGATTTATTTTCATTGTGTTCGTAATTGTTCGGACCAGATTTATATGAAGCAAAATTTTGCAGATATCGCAGGAAACATCGGCACTTGAGTGGCACCCACACAAAGACATACTTTGTTCATAATATAAGAACAGTCGCAGTAACATGTAAGTAAAATGTAATATCAACGAAGAAAGACAAACCATTTTAGCTAAATGTACAATTTTTGGCAGTCATGCCCATGTCTGCTATATAGTTATATATTTTACACGTGTTAAAAGAAATTTATATATGAACAGAACTAAAGATTATTTTTATCTATTTAAGAGAAGAGAAGTCAAAGATCAGTAAGTACGGATCATCTATGTTATAACTCCATTAAACAATGCACGTCACTAGTAGTAAGTCGAAAACCCCACTAGTTGAAGTTGGATCCAAGACATTTGCGTTCCGATGATATTATTATAGGTTTGATTTATTGAAACGCTTCTTGGATTCAATGTGGGAGAGCGATTATCGAGAGTATGCTAGTAGCTCTACTATTTTCAGTACCGATAATAATGTGTCTATTTTTGCCGTGTTTGTTAGAATAAAAGCTGATCAACATATACAAAGGTCAAATATTTCATTCATGACTGTGGTAGTCTACTCGTAAATAGTGAGCGTGAGGTTAGACTTAGAGGAAGTTGGTCTCGTTGTGAACGGGGAATCATGGAGGAATAATGGCTTATGTTTATTGTTCACTGGTTGGAGACTGAAAACTTGATTTTTAAGGTTCATTATCGTACTGAATGAAAAAGAGACGCATGGTATAGTAGTCTAAAAGGACTTGTCCAAGTCGACTTCGTAAGGGTTTCTAGTTTAGGTATACGTTCCAGAAACCGGACATAAACCCGCAATGAATAATAAATTAATAGATTGGCCTATGTTAACAGTTTCGAACACGCCTTTGGCTCTATATATTTAAAGTCTGAAGTTACCTGTTCAACTAAAAAGGTTTGGCATTTGTGTATACCTTGCCAGTACACGACCAATCACCAACGTTTACTGCTCTCAATAAAGTCTTGAAGCACCGATGCTTCAAGAGTTGGGGTGTTTATACTGAATACACTGATAAATAATACCACACAAACTCTCCAAACACCAGGGTATTGTGAGTATTTAAGACGAAAGGTGTTTATAAGATGTTCGTAACAAAACTTGTTTAAAAAAAGTCATTGTGGTGTTTCATTCAACATGTTTATTTATTCGTAGGTATAACCGGTAGGTTTATAAAATATCAAAAACTGTGACTATCATGTCACTAGATAATTAATTATTACTCCGAATCGTATAGATTATAGGTTAAGCTACCTAACAGTAGATAGTTCTCGTACCAAATAAAAGCCGAATCAAAATGTGTGACTCGTAATGATCATAAGGAGAAATAACAGTATTCTAAGAGAATTGTGATACTCCATTTAGGGATATTTATGTGATCGAATAGCACTCAGAGTTTTATTGTATCTGTATTATCTCTAATTTAGTTGAAGCACTAGCTAGGTGTTTGTGGTGAGTTTGTGAGTTTTCATATTTTTTTTTGCATAATAAGAAGTGTTTACTTATAAGATATATCATACCATACATCTATAAGTAAACATAACACAACAAGTTTAACATAATTCAAGTACCTACGTCACGCCTATATACCCCCGATAGGAATAAAATATGGATATTAGGTAGCGCCGCATTACACACAGTCTTGGTGCCGCAGATTAGGAGCTTATTAGCGTTTACCAGGCACTTTGAGATTAGGTACGGTGGGGATATTGTATTACCGAGAAATAAAGAGCATGTGTTGCCTCCCTATAACTTAGTTCGTGTTGTAGGAAGTCCCAGTTTCCTAACTTCTTAACCGGCTATTTACATTTGTGCTACATACTTCCAGTTTCTATTTCCTCTTTCAAGCCACGCCTCTTCATACTGGCAAACACTCTGATGCTATGTGATATCCTGGATCTGAAGTTGGAGTCGGTAATATTGAAATTAATAACCTATTTCCTTTGCATTTGCATCTCACGACCACAAAACTATTCCTTACAGCTGTAGCTACCATTCACTACTTACGAGTATCTACAATAACTGAAGGAAAATTAAAGATCAAAAGGACCGAACACAACTCTTGATGAATATTAAGACACTTGCGTTTCTGTAAAATATCTGTTTGACTAGCTACACTAAGTACTTTACAGAACATCAAACTATAAACATGTCAACCTTATTATTCTATGCATGTAACCTTAAGTATAAAAAATTATACAAGGACGAACTTGTAGCCACAACGTTGTGAAGTCTGGAAAGTCGCAAAACAGTCCGTAAATATTTCAAAATCTTGAAAGTTTGGGGTTACAAATGGACGATCCCAAGTGGCTCCGAGATTTAGAGCTTTGTTAAATGTTAATTATGGAACTAGGTATTTAACGTAAGAACTCCAGATAACGGACCTAGGATTACTATTAGGCATGCTAATACTCATCTGAATATACAGTCTAATTCAACCACTTCCTTCAAGTCGCCTGTTGATCTGGCTGGGAGCGTACCGCCATCCGTTTACCGATACACGGTCTTCACGGCCATCAATCCTTCGGCATCGTCAGATGTGACCAGCTCATTGTACTTCAGTTTGCTGCGAGTTATACCGGTAACTTCAGATTGCCAAAAGCAACGTTATGTTTTTCCCCTAATCGCACTTGACCGATCTTCACATTACTGTTGAGTAGTTATGTGCTTCATTTTATATATCGTATTAAATCGTCTCGATCTAAATAAACGACAATAACGCAAACGGTATAAACATGTGCCCGCACCTGTCTCCTTATCCCACTTTTCTACAAATGGGATAAGTCGTAAAACGTTGAATTGTGCGATCGCCTGTTTAAATAATATCTTCGGTTGTTAATTTTATATGAGTGCTTGTTTGTCGACTTTAAGATATTTCAATCTTTGCTGCGGGTCACCTACTGTTGACGTATGATAGCGTTGCCACACCAACAGCCGATTCACACGTCGCCACGTTCTTGTTGGCCTTAGTAGGGGAGCCCAACTGGCTAAATGTGGATTTACTCAAACATCATGGGAAACTATCGGATTGTGATGATAAACCTGTATCTACAGAGAAGGGTGCGAAATAAAAAAAATCTAACTGATTTTTCTGATGTTTCGCAACTCAGTAACGCGCTCGTATAAATCCAATGATTGTTATTTTGTAGGCGCGGAACACTACTTATATTATAAAGAGATCTTATTCGGTGTGCGTTCTTGAGAGGGTGCAAGGTGTCCAAATTATTTTAGTCTGCCGCGCTTGAGTGAATCCCAAAATTTCTTCTAGGGCTCCCCTTCTATTTGCGACGACTTATTTGCCTCCTACTCGGCGCGGCACACGAATTTTTATTTTGGTATCATTGTTAAAATTTAAACTATCCAGGACAGGTCTAGGTAGGTAATCAGCTGAGGATTGCCCTAGAATGGGACTGTCTCAGAGTTAATTTAGCTTGTTGTACCTGCTTTGTACAAACATTATCTTTCTAAATCTTTTGAGAACTTTTTATAGTCCGTATTTACATGTGTACTTGACAAATCTATTGAGAACTTTCTTTATGCAGAATTCATCGATTTTAGAAAGCTAAGAATATTTGTTCAGAAGTGTAATAATGAGACAAATTACTACAATTTGCGCTTAGCCAAATTCGAGTACTTTTTCTTTAAATTTTTAAAACAAGTCTGTAACAAAGGCTCCAGACAACATAGCAATTTCTGAATGAAAATAGACAATGAAACGAACATTAGATAAGTAGATAGAATTTTTGTGTAAATAAACGGAACGACTTTGAAAGTTTAAAGTGTAAAAAGAAACTTGTAAAGAAAAATGTCCGACTAACAAAAGTACAGGTTTCCCTGATGCTATATATAACGAAAGAGGTAGGTACATTTCTTGTTATAGATAATAATATTATTATCTTTTACTGTAGTAATATTTTTGTAAATTTCCCTAATCGAATTTTGAGATCTCGTGAGACTCGAATTCTCGGGTGCGACGCGAATATTTAAACGGCTCGCTCGTTACAGAAATTTTCATTTTTAATTTTATCATTTGCACTCTCTCTTTGTTTGTTTAATTTTTTAGTCGTGAATGAAGACTGTTTGAGGGAGGTAAAGAACTGTTTACATGATAATATTTTGCGATAACTTTACGAGTATTACATTATGTTTTAGGCCTTGATCGATTGTTTTCGAACTTGTTAATGAATTGTTCAAAAAAGACGACGGGCACGGGAAGCTTATTACCAACATGGCTAATTTGGAACATCACAGGGTGTCATCTGTTTCAAGAATTTTCCTTATTAGAGCTTTACAAAGTAAACGAAATTCCAGCCCAGCATATTTTATTTCCCCTTCAGACAAGTGTTGTACTCGTAAAAATTACGCTTATTGGATATTCAATAGACGGTGACGTTATAGGTAGGTACCTACTAGACGGTTATAGGTTATAGGTTGCCAGCTTTATGGACTTAGATATAATTTCAATAACTTGTATGGCTTTCTCATTACACTCGTACTTGTAAAGTTGTGGATCCAACGATTTGGAACGAAAGTTGTGAATATGAAAACAAAATGCTTTTTTTTTCGTTGCACACTGTTGGTCAAGGATGCAAGGGTAAGAAACTCAATAAGTCTCTTATCCACAACTGTACTTGAATGTTTGCTTAAAGCATACATACACGAGTATAATATGTATGGTACCCGGTGTTATTTACTTTAAACTTTAATGAAATCGAAGTAAAGAATTTTCACATTTTCAGGGCTTGTATTAACGAATATCTCATCATGCATTGTTGGTCATTATCAATTTCTATCGTTAATTTTTACAAGTTATGTCCACTCTTTCATATTCAAACAGTTCCCATGTAAACAGTAATTAGAGAACTTAAGGAGAAGGTTCGTCGTGGAACCATACAGTCACTGCATTAGGATATTACTCTCAAGAATAATAAGAGATCGTACACCCAGAATCTTTGGATTTGGAAAAAACCTATAAGCCTTACAGTACCTACAAACCTGTTGAAAGACTCTATATTTACACGTTCAAACCTAATGAAATCTAATGAAGCGGCTTTGAAAGTATACCAGATTAACAGAGGTCTAAGAGAAAAAACCATTTAAAATAGAAACACTTCAAGTTTATTTTTCAAGTTGACCACTTTATTTTCATAACATGACTAAGATACCATCTCTTTGCTTACTATAATTTTTAGTCTACTATAATTACAGTCTTTATAATCATGTTTGGGTTACAAAAACGCACTCCCAACAAATGAGATCACAGGTGAATCACAAGAAATACATGTATTTACCAATTTTGTTGCACTATAACTATCTAATATCGTTTTGGGAATCACATATTCACTATACTAATTAAGATCGCAAATGCCCAAGACCAAAATATTCTTGCTTTCTTCATTGCGTGCATAATTATTATTTTTAAAATTCGAGATTTTGCCCAAAACCAAGGTATCGGCAATGTTACCAATGTTTCGCCAGTATCAGTGAGTGAATTCTCCTGGAGAAATTCAGGATTTTCACATACAATGATCATTCTCGATATCAGAGAATCTATTAGAATTCTTCGTTTAAATTCTCGAAATTCTCATGTATTACACAATTTCAAAACATATGACCCATCAATCCCTTAAACATCTTAGTCAGTTTCAACACATATACCACCGAATCGTATATATTCAGAAGGACATTCATTGCCATCGAATGCTGTTCTATCATCTGTATCATTGGATTTAACTTCAATGGGTAGCGTATCAGCACTAAATAGTTCGCACAATTCTTCAGTTTGGTTTTTATAATGTTTTGGATAGTTTACTTGTCCATTGCCGCTACGTCGTAGTATGATCTTCTCAAATTCGTCTGGGAAAATGACACGGACTTGATCATCATCGGTAGGATTGTAAAGTTTTGGTATGTTCCTTGCCAATACCAAGACTGTGAATACGAGTAGAATAACTACCGTCTTCATGGTACACGATTGGAATTCGAGCGCAGTTTGCGGTAAGATAGCGAAGTGATCGCGGTCACGGTCATCTGGCGACTATTACCCAAGAGACTTATGTAGACTTGTGTACAATCGTTATAAAAAAACGTGTTTTTGATGAGTTCTGATTGTGACGTAGTAGTAGAAGAAAAGATAATAAACATAATGACGTAATTATGGGTAAACCGCAACAATGCAGTTATAAATAGTAAAAACATAGCACATTAAATTTTGATTATTCTTGGATTTGATAGGATAAGTTTGAGGAAAGGAGTAAGAATCCAACCTAACCGAAGAGAAGACGTGTCAACAGAAATGTATGGAAGAAAAAATTCTATGTTGCCCCGACTTTAATTTTCGACAAAGAGAGCCAAAAATTACAATTACGATTAGTGTAAAGTTTATATTCATTACAGCACAGAAACGACGGTTTGCTGACACATACTCATATAATTGATATTTACCTAAATTATCATGCGCACCGCAAAGCCTGGCCTTAACATATATCACAGTTTTAAAAGTAATTTCGATTACTGTAATGAGATTAAAAGAAATTAAATACTTAATTATTGTACTTAAAAACCAATATAAACTGAATGATCAAAGACAGGAAAGTCCTATATCTACTCAAGATGGTAAAAGAATAAACGGCTCATACAAGAAACGCCTTAAATCTATTTATACCAGACATATCTTATAGGTATCACTAATTTACCTGTGGCGTTCGTCTTCCATCCTTTCGGGGCGGAGGTGGTAGTAGCTCCAAATGCTTAGGCCGTTGTTCTTTTCCGCCTACTGCACCCTCTTCTATTTGCACCTTGGTGGTTAAGACAACTCCAGGCTCAGATGCACCACATTCAGAACCCGTTTCTGTTGATCAAACATAACTCTTTTCAAACTATACCTTAAAAGCTGTTTTTAGTGCATAGCCCTAAATAGTTAATATAAAACACGACACATAATATTGTTCATATGCGAACTAATTTCAGTATGTTAATATTTCGCGATCACACTAGTTGTGCATGCTAGCTGGTCGGTGGAAGTAATCTTATTAGGTAACGTATATTTAAATGATAAAATGATTTATTTTAATGAAAAATTAAAGCCTATATCCTATATCTCAAAATTTCGAATATCCAGGTCATTACCAGGTAGCTGAGTTAACCAGAGTATTCTCCCTAGAAAGGAGCTATAGGTCGTGGATTCAAGTCCCGTCCTGGACGTTGACTTTTTTGGATCTTAAGTTATAATGATTTATTATAAATTAATTACTGATGAACTATTACTTTTTTGACATGTTCATACATAAGTATTATATTGAAATGACTTGGATGGAGGAATTACTGTGTTGTGATTTATATTAGGAAAGAAATATAATACTATATGGGTGAACTTTCAAAATGGGATTGGACAGCCAAATCCGAAACTATGAGGAATAGCGAAAAATGGTCAAAGGAGTCACGAGCTCGATTTTGATGAAACTTAAAACCTCATCATTAGATTTGTGAAAAACTAATAATCTTGGCTGGGAATCGTACCCGCTGATTTTGAAAGAAAAATCACACTCTTTATTATTACAACATACGATAGTGTCGCAGTTAAAGAACAAATTCTGCCAAGTAATGTTAGTAAGTAAATTCTGTAAGTAAATTCACTTACAGAATTTACTCGGTGAATTTTTTCGGCTTTCCCGGCTTTATCTTTAATTTGGCTGTATCAAGCGAAGTGGAAAATGCCAAAGGGCACCATGACATTAAGACCATTGTATATCAGCGATTTTCCAAGATGAATAGGAAAAAGATAAACGGCGGCTGACCAATGCAAATGTCATAATATATAACATGGTATGTAGATTAAAGGTAAGGCTGTAAAATTATGACGTTGCTCGTTAAAACAACTGTTACCTAGATGTTACGTCGGATGTCATAAAACGATACATAAAAGCTAATTATAAGTCACCCACAGAACAGTCAAAAAAGAAAATATACATTACGTAACATGGTGTAATACAATGACGATAGAGGAGATAGGGAACGTTTTATGAACCACTAACTAAGGAACACACCAAAAATATTTGAAACCCAATTACACAATTTAAGTAATGTGAGTGTACGCGCAACTCTTTTGTGTTTTTATAAATTGGTACTTTGTTTATGAAACATAATTATGTAAATCATGGCACCCCAATTCAATTAAATAACAATAACAGTACAAAATCCAATACAAAAGTTACAATCTGGTTTAAGCTGTAGCATTGACACAATACAACTTTCGCATTTACGTGTTTTTGCTGTTGAAGTGTGAACGTAATTTTATTATTGTAGTGCGAGGGACGAAATAATTTTGAAACATAAAATTTAAAAAATATCTTTTCATTCCACTTCTTTCCTCTTTCCAGTATTTTATTTACCATTCATTCAGATAATGCAAAAAGTGTTTATGAAATATGTAGGAATGTTTAAGTAATTTGTTTATATTTAGATTAGTTGGCAGATGATTTAATTTATTACAATAAAATTGATTTTTCTTTAGGATAAAGGCTTTTTGATTATTGTGAAGTGTGAAGCTTGGAAATTACGCTGCAAGAGGCGACTACAGCAGTCAACCGCAGAAACTGTACAAAATCTACATACTTACCTCTAAATATCACAACCGTTTTGTACTAAGTATAGTTTATTATAGTAAAAATACTCCAATTTAGTTAATTTACTGTGTGAGCTGTTTTATTGTATTATGACAGAAAAGAGGAATTTATCGTCCAACAGTTTAGGTCGTTAGTAAAATAAGATGAGCAAAATGTACGTTGTTTGACACCTTTATCATACCAAATATATTCATGTAAATATTTTTGACACTTCGTTTATTTCGTAGACAGCTTATCATATAGGTATTCGCGTTGTAAAAATATATGGATGCAAAAATGAAATCGCTATCAGTATTGTGAATAATAAATTCGCTACTGTCAAGACGCAAAGCAAAACAGAAATAAAATGAAACACTATTCTTCGCTAGCAATCAATACTCGAATGATTGTTAATCAAGAGATAGACACTCTCAACAGCGTATAATTAAATTGTCTAAAGTTAAATTACGTCCAATTAATTGTATCACTTGTGAATAGGTCAAGATGAGAGAATGTATATATTTGACCAGTCTTTTTTTGATGTGTAGCAAACCTTTAGAGACAGGAGTATCACTGGTGCTTGCTATAGGCTCATCTGGCGCCGATGATGTGGAAGCAGCGGGTTGGTCAGGAGTGTTAGTCTGCATCTTGTGGCATACCTCGAATGCCTGCCCCACGGTGCGCACAATCCTCATGGCTTGACTCTGCATAAAAATAATTGGTTATATTTTACATCAGAAAGAAATTTTACATTTTAAGAAAAGTCAAAAAAAAATAGAGTTTACAATTTGCTTTTTTTGTACAAATCATGGCACACTAAGCCATTCTGTATGAAGAAAATGTACGAAAACAACTTTTTGATAAAAAATTAAACCACTTTAGAACACAATTTTATTAGACTTCAAAAGCATATCAGCGCATAACCGACGACATGGAATCGAATATCGCGTATGATATGACATCATAAAGATCCTATTTCGAAGTCGGTTAGAAATACTTTCTTCATTTATATTATTTGTTCTTAGGAAAAAATATAACATTTAAAAACAGATATGAAAGAATATTCAGGGATGTAAATTTTATGCTGTTTGTTAAGAATACACAACTCATTGGCATTCTATTGTTATGAAAGCGTAGAATTGAAAAAATAACCCTAGAACAAAAACTTCATTGTTTTTATGATCCCTTTAAACTTAGATTTATTCGTATCTGTTTATAGTAGATGCTAGTTAGTACCTCAATTGAGCATTACGAACTTCAAAATCTACATGTTATAACTTAACATTATGATTAATACCAGAAATAAGCATTAAAATTTATTAACGTCTTGGTCAGACTTAAAATCTGCCGTAGGTATGTCTAACTGACTCTGGTAAAGTAAAACCGGAAATGTGACTAACAAAATTATACCGACCTCCGCGTGGGTGGAGCCGCGGGCATCAACTAGTTTCTTGTTCTATCAAACGAACAATAAGTACATTAATCTCAAAGAAATCGCTCTAACGATTTGGACGAAAATTTGTATTTATGTAAGATGCTTTCTAAGTTGAATTATTTTTGACTTTTTTGAAAAACTAAAAAGGCCCGGTTGCTCGGTCACAAAGGTCTAGGTACTAGTTATTATAAGGATTCTTTGGAAATATATAAGATCAAAGTAAAATCAAAATAAAAACAGCTAGTTATTTCATTTATTGTTACAGTATCTATTACTTATTGTTTATTTATGTATTTATATGAATCTTTATATATTACAATATGTTTACAGTAGAGGACCAATTCTATTTACTATCTGTGTTCTTTTCGGTTTTAAGTATTTGATTTACTTTTCAAGGGTACGTACAGTTTTCTCTATCGTTGGGCGTTTTCTATATTTGCGGGGCAAAGACTCAGGACCAACTTGAACCCATATTTTGCTAGATGCATAGGACTAATAATCTCGTTAATTCCTATAATGTGTTAGAGTATTATGGCTAGGGTTAGAACCCCCAACCTCTCTATTGTAAGTACAGAGCTTTAGCCATATATTATTAGCTATCGCCGCTTTATTTTACTCAACTAAATATTTAAACAAGGCGCTGTTGACCGACTTTCATCTGATGACTTAGGGCAGAAATTAATATTTTCCTTACAAAAGCTACACGGTCGGTATCTATTACGGTATTCTGTAAGATAAAATATGCAAAAAAATCCAATGTTTTAAACAGGCTCAGCTTCCAAGAAAATTTGATTATGGATTGTAGCCAAATGAAAAGTATTTACACTCGAACATTTACATATTTTAGCTTCCCTTATTGAACGTAGGTAGGCTGTCGGTGTTGGCTGCTGTTAATATTAAATCATGATAATAACAGGGACAACAACATCCATTAAAAACCCTAGCCCTCTAACAAAATATTATATTATCATAATACAAAAAAAAAAACCAAATCCCAGAACTGTTTATAGTTAATAAGGTAGATTAATGTACATTATAATTAAGTTCTGAAAGAATAAATTTTAAAGGAATACTTTAACTAAAAACGCCTAATAAAACAAAATCGGGTGAGATAGCTCCATGGTTAGACCCTTTATAACTCAAGAACAGTTTGACTGATTTTCAGAACCTTTGATTCAGAAGTCGGCGGAAATTCCCACTGATACCCCTTGTCGTCGTCGTCAAGCGGGGGTGTTCATGTGTCATATTCCTAACTCAGGTGGGGTCAGTTTTTTTTTCAGTCTAACTATGAAGTTAACTGAACTTCGATGTTTTCCGTGCGGCGAGTTCCATCTAACCTCCGTAACCCATTAGATTGTCATAGATGTTTGTATGGCAGCCGTTGCCAACGGCTTAACGTGCTCTACGAGACATGAAGAGGTCTGATGTGCAACCATGGTATCCCCATTTGATACAAGTGATAAGGTAACCACCATAACTTGATTCTAATGCGGAATGAAGGGTCAGTAAATGGGAAAAAATGTCGAGGTGAATTTTATTGATTTTGATTTAATATTCAAAAGCAATGTACAAAGCAATAAATGTTATATTACCAGTAAAAAAAAACTTGAATGAAAATCAATCTTTGTCTATTTTCCCTCGCGTCGGAGCTCTCATTCTACGAGTCATGTCTACATCTTCCCTGAATTACACACGTAAGAGAGATAAAAATAAGGAAAATAGGAAACGTTTCTGTTGTATCGTCAATCTCACGCAGTTCTTTTTAACTTAGTTTGCCACGTGTGTAAGCCGGCGTTTTTTTCTTCACGATTGAAAGTTATTATTGGCCTCGATTGTTTTGTTAGGTTGACTTTACCCGTGTTCGTTTTTTTTTCAACACTGTTAACGCATATTTAGTTTTCTTTACTGTTTAGTATGCTTTTTACAAGCTTATTGAATGTTGTATTTACTTTGGAGTCGGAAGGTGTCCATAGAAACTCCTGAACTAAACATCACAAGACAATCGAGTTCGGGCTCATTTGATTTGTAGTGGAAAATACTCTGATGCTACAAGTTCTGAAGATGGAGACGGTGAGTGGTCGTAGGAATTAAAAATAATAAAGGCGTCATGTTTGGGCTCATTTGATGTGTCTGGAAATGCAATTACCTACTAGAAAGCTTGCTTTTGAAAGTCTTTTTATAACTGATAATTTTCTGCCATTTTTATAACGCCGTTGTTATACCTACCTACCAATAAAACTTTCAAGTACTCTTAAACAACTTACTGGTATAAAAGCAAGTACGAGTAATATTGAATATTAGACAGGTCTCTTTTGTTCCGCCCCGTCGCTACTCTTTTGAGTTATTATGCACGACAGCAACTTCCCGAAATTACACGAATAAGAGAAATAAAAATAAAGAAAGTGAAAAAAGTATGTTGCTCGTAATAATCCCCTCTGCTACGTGGCCCTTATTGACTTGCTTTACCAGTTTGATTCTTATCGTTTGTAGGTGTTTTAGGCTTAAGAGTTCTTATTCAAGTGTTTAGTTCCACGTGAGCTTTACTGGCTCACGTGGAACTAAACAGCAAACTCGCTCGATCGAGTGAGTTGACACCTACCATTTTTTTGTCATGGACTCGCTTGATCAACTGCTAACAAGACCTACTATTCGCGCTTATGCGTTATGCGTGCAAATATAGACGCAAATAAGTCTTACACAAATAGGTACCTACACTTACACAAGACGTTGATTTACAGTTTAGTTGACATTTAATCTTCAAAGAAACTCCAAGATAATCGCAGAAATAAAAATAACAACCAAAATTCCAGGCGCACACTGAGCGACAGGCGACAGACTGCGGCCAAGAATTTCATATATTTTGTTCTAAGCTACGCACACTTGGTGTCAGAGACGCCGAGACGCAACGACAAGTTAGCGAGTCGCCGCGTCTCTTGGCGCTATGAAATTGTAAATCGCAGCCTGTCGTCGCGTCTAGACGCCGAGGTGTTGCTGTTTATTTACACACTACTATTATAAGCCGTTCGTTCAATGCCGGTCTTTTCATGCATGTCATTGTCAACTACCTCCCTCAATTTGGTGACGCGGTCCCATCGCGGTCTAGACGTCGTCGCCAGTCGCCTGTCGCCCAGTGTGCGTACCATATAGGAAGAAGTTGTGTATAAAAACAAAAACAGATAGCAGGTTGTTGTCTCTGCCTACGCCGCCGGAGGGAAAAAGCTCTGATTTGAAAAATCTATTCAATATTTTATGATATTATTTCTAGGTTGACAGCCTTTAGCCATAACAACCTTTGTTTCAAATTTAGCTAACATTGAAAATTGTAAGTTCATTACAGCAGGCCATTAGAACTTCAGGTCTACAAATTATTTAGAATGAATACTCTTGAAATCAGCGTAGACAATAGAGTGATAATCATTTCATGTTATTTGGAATATTACGAAACAAAGTCGCACAATATTACTGCTTGGATACAGCAAATAACAATAAGTTGTTAGAATCTGAAAATAAACTAGCATAGAGTTTGCAGGAGCATTCATCCCTAAAACCCAATATCGTTGGCATAACAGTACACAATAGAAATAAAAGGGTATAGCGACGAATGATATTTCACAAAGGGAGATAAAAGGACGGGCGCGAGGAGCGTGGGAGATGACATGTGTTTAATTAATGTTCCTCTCATTCAAGTCGCGTAACGTATAGAACAGATTATTCAGGTTGAACGCTTATATTTCAAACCAAAAGAGTTCACGTGTTGTCGAAATACAATCAGTGGAAACAATCAATATAATCTTATGTTTTAACCTTAACACTTATTTTATATGATTATATTAAGTCTCATGATTTATATTATTTATTAGCCAGATGGACCGACGACGGCCTGAAAAAATTCGCTGGGATAGAATGGATGCGGATAACGGATAACGGAGGATCGGAAGCTATGTCCAGCAGTGGATTGCAATAGGCAAATAAAATTTATTGATTGATCTGATTTGATTCTGTTTAATTTGAATTAAATGAAGTAGTATATTATTGGGAACTCTACCCCACATCGTTCGGCCAGGCCTCCGGCCAGGCCTCACTCTATGAGGTATCGTTCCCAATAATATACTACGGCTAATAATCTACTTAACCCCACATCGTTCGGCCGGGCCTCACTCTGTGAGGCATCGTTCCCAATAATATACAAGTGCACGAAATGATTGTCACTGCAGATGAACTCAATCAATTCAACGTTTCATACCCATCGGTCGATCTAGTTTAAATGATAATGTCGTGAACGCGCTCTCTCATTCAACGTTCAACTCTAAACACAAAGGTACTGATCATGAAATTTGTTAAACAGGCGCAATCTTTGCACGTAAACACAATCTGCGATGATTTGCCAAAGTTTCATGTTCGTCATAGCAAGTTATTACCCAATGTAATACGATGCATTATTTGCGGACCGTCAAATTGTGGTAAAACGAATTTACTTGTAGGTCTTCTTATACATGAAAATGGATTGAAGTTTCAAAACGTCTATGTTTATTCAAAAACTTTACACCAGCCTAAGTATATCTTTTTGGAAAAAGTTTTGCAACGGATTCCAAGTATTTCACTTCAGAAATATACGGGAAATGAGGATGTATTGAGTGTACAAGATGCAAAACCTAACTCTGTTATTATATTTGACGACGTTGCTTGTGAAAATCAAAACAACATGCGAGATTATTTTGCCATGGGTCGACATAAATATATTGACTGTTTTTATCTAAACCAAACATATAGTAAAATTCCTAAACAGTTGGTTAGAGATAATGCTAATTTAATAGTACTGTTTAAACAAGATGACATTAATTTAAAACATATTTATGATGAGCACGTAAATTCAGATATCACGTGGCTTGAGTTTCGTGAAATGTGTTCAAAGATATGGAGTGAGCCTTTTAATTACGTAGTAATTAATAAGGAATGCTCTAAAAACAATGGATGTTATAGAAGTAAATTTGATACTTTTGTTGAATTTGATTAAGAACTTATGACCGTATTTAAGACCGTACGTCGTTGCGATGTCATTATTCTTTAGGCAACTCTTAACCGATAACAGACCCTTTTATTATTATGGATAAGTCATTAAAAAGACAAATCGTCATTGCTGCAGAAGCTATAAAGAAAAAAGTTCGTAATATGAGGGATATGGAGACTGATAATAAGCAAGCTCTGGAAACAGTTTTTAAGCCCGTAACGGAATCGATCAATTTATTAACCAACACTAACGATCAAACTCCCCTTTCTCAAAGCACTGTGAATGATGAAACCGACATACCGTTTTTGAATCAAACGTTGAAGAAAGACTTACATACAGATAATAGTGATGAATCTCATATTGATTCGGACGCTTCATATCAATCATTGGTCGATAACAAACAAGAGGATGATACATCATCTTGGTCCTTATCTTCAGAGGTGTTGACTGAAGTACCGTTTGGTGTTCGAAGAGATCGTGGGAAATTAATGCTAGGTTCTGCGGTCATAGCTATCGGGGACGAATACATCACTGTGGGGGCAAACAAATACCGCACTACGCCTGGTTTGAAACAATTGTTACTCAACAAGGACATTGATTTAAGTTTAGTTACAGATAGAGATATGCAACATTATAAGTCGATGCTACTTTTTACAAATGCACATCGACGAGATTTTGATCCAAGTAAGCCGATCAAAAGTAATAAAGGACAAAAATATATGCAAGTTATTAAACCTCTTTTCACACTAGCTAGTTCCAGTCAGTCGATTGGAAAAGGTTTACCTATGACAAAATTTTGGCAAAAAAATTGTGATTTTATATATTGGAATGATCCAAATGAACTGGTCGATAGGTTAAAGTTAATAATCGCATCTCGAGATGCTGGTAACACTGGGTTGGACAATGAAATTATATCCATAATTGAAGAGTTACGTGAAAGTAAAATTATTAAATAAATAAATATGTTATCAGTAATCTACTTTCATTTTACTTTAAACCTTTCAATACAATACACCTTAAACATGAATGTCGACAAATTCGGTCATCATATTCATAAGCGAATGCGTTTATCAGAATTACTTGAATTTAATAATAATGCATTGCTAAAATCAGAAAGCGGCGATTTTGATATGAAGGCAGTTAGGCTTAGAGGAATCAGATCTCCAGTAGAAGCAGACGATGCAGTAAATAAAGAATATATAGATCTAGTAACAACAAAAATTAAACAGGATTTACATAAAGATTCGTATAAAATTATGGATAAGCTAAGTAAACAAATTATTATGGATATTCAAAACACTGTTGAAAATACTTTAAAAACAGCATTGAGTGAGGTTTTCACTCAATTAGATAACAAGTTTTACACTAAAGAGGATGTGCATAAATTATTAGCATTTAAAACCTCCTCATAATGTCTAAATTACAAATTGTTAATGAAATACACAGACCTGCGCGAAAAAATTTTGCCAGGCGTTCTGTAATTTTAAAGGGAATAGATGACTTATGGCAGGCTGACCTCATAGATATGCAGGCTATGAAAAAAATCAATGGTGGACATAATTATATTTTAACAGTGATTGATTGCTTTTCCAAGTTTGCTTGGGCAGAACCACTAAAAACAAAAAATAAACTTGACGTTACAAGCGCCTTTCAAAATATACTTACGGTAAGCAAACGCGTGCCAGTTAATTTGCAAACGGATTCTGGTAAGGAGTTTTATAACACAACTTTTCAAACGTTTATAAAGAAGTATAATATTCATCATTACTCATCATTTTCAACAAAGAAAGCTTCAATTGTTGAACGACTGATAAAAACTATCAAAAGTATGTTATATAAATGTTTCAGTCTAAATGGAAACTATAAGTGGTTTGGTTCGGTATTGAAAGATATATTAAATACATATAACAACACAAAACATCGTACTATTCAATGCAAACCTATAGAAGTACATAAATACAATGAGTTAATAATAAAAGCCAATATTCAAAATTCTCATAAACGGCCATCTGTTCGGTGCAGACCTAAGTTCAAAGTAGGTGATAAAATTCGCGTCAGTAAATACAAACATATTTTCAAAAAAGGATACACCCCTAACTGGTCAACGGAAATATTTACCATAAAAAAGGTTAATGAAACTTTACCAATAACGTATCATATAGAAGATCAGCGAAAACAAAAGATATTAGGAAGCTTTTATGAACATGAGCTTCAAAAATCGTACCATCCTGATGTTTATTTGATTGAAAAGGTTTTAAAAAGAAAAGGAAATAAACTTTTTGTAAAGTGGCTAGGTTTAAGCAATGAAGAAAACAGCTGGATCGACAAAGCTGCAATAGTTAATTGATATATTAATCAATCCTTAAAAGCATTCGCTTTGTTATATTTATTTCATTTAATTTAGAGGAATGCAAGGCGGCGGACTAGTTAACAGTGTAATTAATAATTTACCATTTGAACTTCATTTGCCTGGTTACAACTATTGTGGACCTGGTACAAAACTTCAGAAACGATTACTTCGAGGCGATCGAGGTGTCAATAAGTTAGACGAAGCTTGTATGCATCACGACATTGCTTACCAAAATCACGCAGATTTATCCAATCGTCATAAAGCTGATTTGCAGCTTTTAAACATGGCCAAACAAAGACTTACCTCAAAAGACGCTGGCAAGGGTGAAAAACTTAGCTCATGGTTAGTGAGCAAAGTGATGAAAGCGAAACTGAAGTCCGGTGCAGGGATTAAAACGTTTAATACTTTTGTATCGAAAATAAGATCAAAAATTAAAAAACTGAAATCTAAGGACAGCAAGACTCTCATCAATGCAGCTTACTTAGCTGCACGAAAATTATTTCCATGCATAGCGAATATTCGAGTACCCCGAGTTATACCTATACCGAAGACTGGGGGCTTTCTACCTTTGATTCCAATATTCGCTGGTTTATCTGCGTTAGGCTCTTTGGCAGGTGGTGCTGCAGGCATAGCAAAAACAGTTAACGATTATAAAGCGGTTCAAAAGAAATTGCAAGAAACCGAACGACACAATAAGACTATGGAGGCTTTAGCGTTGGGTAAGGGGCTGTACATCAAGCCACATAAAAATGGCAAAGGGTTGTTTATAAAATCAACAAAAAACTGAATAAGCTACCTAATCGACCTTTAACTAATTTAGACATTCAAAAATATGCTTGCGACTTGCCTCACTTTAGAGGTGTATACATGAAGGATCAGTTACCAAGAACACCAAAGCAGATTGAATGTGCTATCGTTAACTTGGATGATTCTAAAAATATAGGTACGCATTGGGTAGCATATGTTAAAGTTAATAATTATTGCGAATATTTTGATAGCTTTGGTGATTTGAAACCACCATTAGAATTGATAAAGTATTTTAAAAACTGTGATGTTTCCTATAACTATACAAGATATCAACAATTCAATACAATAAATTGTGGGCATTTATGTTTAAAGTATCTGTGGAACTTTTGGGAAAATAAAATTATATAAAATAAAATGTCTGTCTTTTAATTTACTCATTCTCAAGATGTCTCTCACTTTGTCGATAACTGGCAACTCATCAGATTTATTTACCTACTATCCCGACACACTACAATTAGACGGTCAATATGAGTGTGCTTTATTACATTTCTCAACGTTTAATTCTATTCCAAACATTGATAAAACGAACAATAAGATATATTATGACACAGATGAAGTTATTGAAATACCCGAAGGTACCTATGAATTACAAGATATTAGTGATTATTTAAAGTCAGAAATAAAAAATGCTTCAATCAAACTACTGTGCAATAATAATACTTTAAAAACGACTATACACTGTACAAAAAATATAAATTTCATGAAAGAAGACACACTTAGAAGTTTATTAGGCTTTAATAAGCAGATTTTAGAAGGAAATAAATGGCATGTCTCTGAGTTTCCAGTAAACATTCTACCTACGACCGTGATCAGGATTGAATGTGATATTGTGAGTGGATCGTATATAAATGGAATACCTAGTCATATAATACATGAATTTGCACTCAACGTTCCTCCTGGATACAGAATTATAGAAATTCCTACAAACTCAATATACTTCCCCATTAATCAAAACAACATAAGCTGCATACATATACGGTTATTAGATATAAACAATCATTTAATAAATCTACGCGGTGAAGAAGTACAGCTGTATTTACATCTCAGAAGAAAAAAATGATTGATTACAATAAATATGCACATCAACCGAAAAAAAGTAGCAGTTCAACACAAGCTCCCAAGCCTCAAAGAGCTATCTCAAAAAAGAAAACGAAATTAACTAGAGAAAATAAAGCTTTCCTTAAAGCGATCGGTTTACTAAAATGAATATCTTAGATATTGTATCCGCACCAACCTATGATAATACTGTTGAAGGAATCGAGTACCATTCTTATAAGCCATACGTTACAAGTTTTAATAGGAATGATGAAATCAGGATACCTATTAATCAGCAAGACTTGTATATATTACCATCAGAAAGCACTTTGTTTTTGGAAGGAACTGTTATTGTAAACAAGGCTGAAAATTCGAAAGAGAGAGTCAGTAGTGTTCATTTCACAAACAATAGTTTACTTTACTTGTTTCAAGATATAAGGTATGAGATAAATGGAGTGGAGATAGATAAAATAAAAAATGCTGGTATAACTAGCACGATGAAATCATTTATATCAATGAATGAAAGCGAAGCTAAAACATCTTCTGCTTGGGGTTGGAATATTGATGGAATAAAAAGTACTAATGGAGGTAGCTTTTCTGCTTCTATACCACTTCGCAACATTCTTGGTTTTGCAGAAGATTTTAAGAAAATAGTAATAAACAGTAAACATGAATTAATCTTATTACGAAGTAATACTAATCTGAACGCACTAAAACTTAACCCTGGTGAAATTGTAGAAGATATTATTATAAACAAAATAATATGGCGTGTACCGCATGTTAAAGTATCTGATAGAGAAAAAATAAACATTCTAAAATTGTTAGAAAAAGATCGACCACTTCAGATGATATTCAGGAATTGGGATTTGTATGAATATCCAATGTTGCCTAAAACCACCAAACATACTTGGTCAATAAAAACATCTTCGCAAATAGAGAAACCCAGATTTGTCGTTATTGGTTTACAGACAAATAGAAAAAATAATGCTAGATCTGATATGTCTCAGTTTGATCATTGTGAGATTCGTGATGTTAAGGTATACCTTAATTCCACCTACTTCCCATATGAAAATATAAATATAAGTTTCTCGAATAATCGAATTGCTTTAATATATGAACATTATGCTAAATTTCAACAGTCTTATTATGGACGTCGCGCTGAGCCTTTATTAAGTGAGAAACAATTTAAAAACGTTGCTCCGTTATTCGTCGTAGACTGTTCTAGACAGCCAGATAATCTTAAGACAGGTCCTGTCGTGGACGTAAGAGTGGAAATTGAAAGTGATATTGATATCCCAGATCAAACTTCAGCATATTGTCTTATATTGAACGACTGTATAATTGAGTATAAACCATTAAGCAGCACTGTGAAAAAAATATCATGAACCCGAATACGATTATAGTTGATGTTCAAGGATTTAAAGACCTTTATAATAACTTTATAGTTAAAGAATTAGCTTTGGCTACTCGTTATTATACTCAAACGTTCTTAGTAAAGCCTCCATATTTATTTAAATATTTAACTGCTGATGAAAAGAAACAAGTTGTGTGGTTGGAAAAAAACAGAGGGATTTACTGGAATGAGGGCTATATCGATTATAGAGAATTTCATCGTATAATTATTCCATACCTAGAAAATAAGGAAATTATTGTAAAAGGTTTAGAGAAAGTTAAGTGGATTAAGGACCTTTGTAAGAATTGTATAGTATCGGAGCTTGATCAAGACAAGTGTCCAAATTTATCACTGTTGCATAAAAAATATTCAAATAATGAAACCAGTTTTAATTGTATTAATCATATTAAACAATGTGCACTTAAAAATGTTTTATGTATAAAGAATTATTTAATAGAGCAAGAAAGTCAACCTATACGCAGTTTTAATAAATAAAACAATTTTTTAAAGTAAATGGTTTTTTATTTTTTAACACGCATTTTTAATATTAATAATTTTTTAACAATATTTTCACAGTAAATAAAATTTTAATAAAATCAAAATAAGTCATCACTTTACCTACTAGTTACACTAATTAGTTTTAATACTTATAAAAATACAATGAAAATTAAATAATATTGACAACAATAAAAACTAAAAACTAAACAAAATAAATATTTACATGGCGTCAAAAATTATTACACTAATGAATTATTACCTAATTAAAAAATATGATATGAGTAGCCACACAATTTTTTCGAAATATTGTGTATTAATTTTTCAGCTTGATCCGATATATCATCTACCGTATCGTGTACAGTATACTGCGCACTGATAATCTCCTTAGCTTCATCTTCGTCGTCTCTTGACTCACTGAAATCCATGATCTTAATTTTTATTAAACGTCGTCCTTTTCTTCTTTCACTGTTAATAATATAGGAATTCGATGCACTGCGTTTGCTTGTAGCTGATCTTTTTCGATTAGTTTTCTTTTTGTTTCTTGTAACTTCTTCAATGGGTGTTATCCAAGGTCTATTCATTGCGTTGTCCAAGTCGAACTGATCTTGCAGGTCTGGAAGATATTCAGGAGAGCTCTCTTCTGTTCCGTTTAAAAATTCGTTGTTGGTATTCTGAAAATTATTTAAAACATTTGTAATAAATCATAACTTATATTTTTTAAATAGTTTGAAATTTTCAATAGATTGAAAGTTATAAAATACCTACCATGTTGTTAGATATGCTCGTCTTGACTGTTTAATAAAGAATGAACCAGGTAGTAATATTTTGCTAAAGCAGTTTATATAAAAAATTATGCTGACATAAAGTATTTATTAGTATGATGAACAAGTTAGAACATGAAAATTGTAATTAATATTTACGATCGCTCGGGACCGAACATGCACTACAGGGTCAATGCCCTACAATATTGTTGATGTAACACTTTCAAATATATTAATAATATAGTTAATGAATGATGATTCACATCCTCTGATTAGTAAACATATCGCAATCTGATTTAATATTTCGTAATTTTCTAGACAAGCCTAAGCTCGTGACTTCAAAATAAAACTTTCAAGTATATTAAGTATCAATTTGTATAATACTATAAAACAAAAATAAAGTAAAAATAAAATAAAATAAGTGTATAAGTATTCCAAATTTTTGTAAAAATATATAAAATGTATTTAGTGTTTACACAGAACAGCCTACATACAGTACCTACAGAACACAACAACACAACAGTAACTGCACTAAGATTAAGTTTCTAATATTACATTATAGATTTGAACTGATATCCTTTCGATAAAATTATCCACTATACTACGGTCACATAAATTTTGCTATGTTAAGCTTTTTTCATTATAATATGAATGTTGAACGTAAGTTGATATTAGTGCTTACTCGAATCACGGACAAAATAATGTGCAATACATAAATATACTGTCTAGCTCTATATATGCTCGCAGATCCGCTCGTCTGGATGTATTATAATTATGTACCTAATGCAATGACTGAAGGATTTGCATCCGCTGACAGGCGATGATCGGAAAGTGAAAATAATAATTAGTGAAATGAAACATCCAAGTATATTAAATATCAATTTTTATTATACTATACATCAAAAATAGAGTAAAAAAAAAAACAGGGTATAAGTTGTTATTCTTAATTTACTACAGGACTATGTTCTCATATTTTAGTACGCGTACTTACGGTTAAACGTACTTACTAACATGAGAGAGCCACGCCAAAGTTACTACGTTTAGCAAAAAAAAAAAAAAAAGTACCTACGTTATGGATTTGAACTGACATACTTTTGATTAAAAATAATTTATAATCAACCACTTAACTCATTGGGTAAATTTTTATAAAATAAGCATTTTAATAATAAGAGACAATGCTGTAACATAATACCTGGGTGCAATTAACGCTAACCGCAAAACAATTATTAAGCAATACATCAGGGTAGGCGAACCTTTATGCATCAACGTGCCATTTTTTTCTAAAACATGTTTTATAGGGTCACTGGCGTGCCATCAAAACTCTCTATGAAATAATGTAAACAAAAGAGGTATATACCTCTTTTGTTTATTTTGAAATGTTTTTGTTATAGGTACGCATAATAATTAGTATATTATGATACAAGGGAGGTAAGTTGAAAATTACGGCAGAGGCGATATTGCTAGCCCTCGTTATAGAAGCCGAGGATAAGTAATTTTCATACCTCACGAGTGTCATACGACGTTTTATAACACAATATTTGAACACTCCGTAGCATAGGATCATTCTCGTTAGCTCGTCATAAAATACCTAAATACATTCTTTACACAAATTTTATGATCGGCGACGTGCTCAAAATATTGTGCCGCGTGCCACCTATGACACACGCGCCATAGGTTCGCCTACCCTGCTATACATCATACATTAACTCGTTGGGTAAATTTTATAAAATAAGCATTTTAATAAGAGACAATGTTGTAATACCTAGGCGCAATGAAACGCGAACCGCTAAACAATTATTATGCAATACATCCGTTCTACTATCGCGAAATATTACCTATTCATGTTGATATGTCACCAATGGGCTAGGCAGAGACGAAAATATTTATTTTTTCCTTACCATTATATTTTATAAAAAAAAAAATGAAATCAATAATTGTACATTAACTAGCCTATGACCGTAGCTCTGTTCGTATGAATGTTTTGATAAAAAGTGGAATAGTGATGTTATGTGTGATGGAGGGCTGCTATTTTAATTGGTTATTTTTAAAAATACATGAATGACCCCAGGCTCGAGTTGATATTTTATCTACGGAGAGTGAACGCTTGTCGTCATTATTGGACAAGGCTATTTTGTCAACACTCTGAGTAAAAATTTCGTGCTTGATCGATTTAAATATAATGTTCTTTTTACGAATAACAATATCTTTAAATAAAACATCTTTATACTCGTTCATACTAATACCTCTGACTACACAAGATTTCACACCTTTTGCCTTTTTAATAACTTTATCGGGAGTTCTTAAACAATAAAGTTTAGATCTCAAACCCACAAAATCACAAATGTATTGACCTCCCATTTCATCCTTAAACAGACCAGGAACTTTTTTGTTCTTTATTGGAATGTTGTGTTGATTTTGCACATCATAATTACTGCTATCAAAATAGCGTAAAAATTCATATTTTAAATCTTGATAAAAGTCATTAGTGTAAATTTTATAGATAAAAGAATCTGTATCTGTATAACACAACTTCACTCGATCTTTGTAAAAAGGTTTCACGGTATTGTAATGAAAGTCGTACATATGAGACTTAGAAAGTTCTAATACAGTGAAACCAATATAAATAGGTTTATTTAAAATAATTTGATCGGCTTTCATTTGTATTGCAACTAAGTTTTCAGTGAGAATAGATGCGCTATGGAAATATGGGCTAGCTACAAGTCTCTCAGCGGATATATATTTTTTTGTACGATTTAAATTGTCACACCATTTATTAACTAAATGAACATCTACTCGATTCTCAGTATTTTCTAGTGTCTTACCAAAGACGCTGTTGTTTAATAGCTTAAAAAAGTCTTGTTCAAAAGAACTTTTTGCCTTTTGTCTTAATTGTGTATTCAAATCTATATATTTTTTTAAATATGGACTTTGTCTGAAAGTTAAAACTCTATGAATTTTACGTAATACTAAACCATGATCTAAACATTTTTTTAAATGAATATAATGAATGACGTATCCATACTTGTTATATAAATTAGCTACTAGTTTTTTTGTTTTACCTCCTGGAGGTAGACATTTCTCGGGACAAAAAGGTAAATCGTTATGAAGAGAGTGCAAATGATCCGGATAAAAGAGATCCACTTCTAATATGAAACCCCATTCGGCGTCATCCTCAATGTCTCTAATGTGTAAATTATCTATTTCATTTTGGCTTAAAAATCGAAAACTAGAATAAGGTAAATACTGACACATGCTGTACCCATAAAGATTGTTACAGTCTAGATATACTATAAAGCAATCAGGTTTCGAAGAATCATATTCTGGCATATATTTATGATTGGCTTTTGCATATCGATGGGAACACATACACAAACCACCCCGTATACCATTTTGAATCATACGAATAATAGATAAATCCGATATGAGCTCTAACTGAACATTTGTTTTAAGCAACATTGCGTCGAATGACAAACTAGGAGCGGTTACGTAAAACGCGGGGTCCAGACTATAATGCTGTTTACAAGTATTTCGAAAATTTTGAAATATATCCGTTAATAATAGCACATCAGTTTTCAGATACAGGTCTGTATATTCGCCTAAGTTGCTAATATTGAATTCTTTCCAAACAGTTTGAGCGTGAAAATAATCTTCATCGCTGATGTCTTCATTGGTCAAAGAGTTATGAAAACAAGATTTAGGTGGTAACGATTTTTCCTCATAAAATTTCCAATCCGACATATAATCATACGGATATACTCCTTTTCTTGTGAGTAAACTGAATTGTCTTTCATCAGGATATTGAGAGCGGAGATTTATAAAATCTTCTACTCTCATTGTTTTAGCGAGTTTGTCTAAACTTGTTCCTAAAAAGTTAAAGGAGTCCAAAAATCTTAATTGTATATACTCATTTTTTGAAATGGGAATAAATTTTGTAAAAGTAATATATTTTTCCTTAGTTTTAGCTATAATTTTTATTTGACCGGGAATTTCTCCTAATTTTTTAATAAATAAATGACAATCGTATCCAGACAAATTGTGAAAAAATATGGGAATAAACTTAGGTATTTTATACTGCAAATTACAAATAGAATGAGCTGCGCCGCGATATTTTCCTGAAATATGACAGTGGTCCCTAACCTTATTATTCCATAACAAATTGCCACATATGTGACATATTGTCGCATGTTTAAATTCATACGCATTTTTTTCGGTAAATATCATAGTTTCAGATTTAGTAAGAATTTTATGAATTGCGGTTACATCCTTTATTAAGAAATCAATAAATTTTGAAACACAGTTTTGGCCTCGATAACTTCTATAGCCTTCTACTGTAGTAGAAAATGCTGACACTATGTTATATGCGAATGCTACTGGAACGTGTCGTTGTAAACATGATGTGTTAGCACTATCTAATTTCACGTCGGAAATCGGGTTGAGTAATGTTTCAAAATCTGCGTATATGACAAAGGGAATATCTTGTTTTCTCTCGTAATTTTTAAATTTTAAGACTGAACCTTCTTCCGGCAGAACTGTAACCACCCCTCCACACAGATGATTTTCGAATTCAATTAAAGTTCTAAAAAATAATAAGCATGTTTCACAGAAGTATAGTTTTCCATGGTGTTTAGTCAATTGTCTTCGAACTAAACGCGGTAAATCTTTGATAAGACAAAAATGAGAATGTGTGCTATTTTCTAAGAATAATAGATGGACGCTTTTTGATTTTCCATTCCTTGTAGTATACAAGGGGCCAATTATTGTTTTGTTATTTCGTAACCCATAAACAAAAATATTTAAGGATGGGTTATTTTTCTCAAATATAGCTATATCGGATAACGTAATTGGAAATGATAAATCATTTATATTCAAAACATTTCGAAAATGAGGATATGAAGTAACTCTTTCAGAATGTTTCCTGGCAGGGTACAATGCCGCAACTATGCTCCATAAAAAACAATAATTATCTTTATTCATAATATTTAGACATGCTTTTTTATTTGCTATAATTTTTGGTAACGAGATAAATCTAGAACCACCCAAAGGTTGGTATTTATTAATGTTAATTTCTATATGAGAATTAGACAAAAATGCCCAGCCACTGTCTTTTTCTTGAAAATCTTCAATTTTGTTTTTGAGGAACTCCACTGCTGTCTTATAAATCAAATCAAAATCATGGTGCAAATGTATAATATAGTTTTTTGTAGCAAATGATTTCAACTCTTGTTGATCACTTTTGTATATAACAAAAAAAGAAAACTGTTCAAAATTGATCTTGACCGACGTGTGTTTTTTTAACGTTTGATCTATTAAATATTTAACTCGATCTCTAATGGCATAAAGAAAAATATCTGGGAAATTATGTATTTGTTCGTTAGTTGCAATGATCCGATAGCTTACGATTCGCTCTTTAAAAGAAGACTTAATCATTTGAACGTTATCAGTCATCGAAATCGTGCTATTATTTTTATGAGAATTACTTCGTAAATGCCCAGCCCATTGACGATTAGCTACGAACATTTTACAACCCGTACAGTGAGGCATTATGGAGTTGGTAGGTATATTGTATAAGATCGAGAGTAAATTTAGATTAAAAGTATCTACTTACAAACAGTCTCCAGCTGCGTGGCTCAAGTTAACAATAGTTTGTGAAATAAGTGCGAGTACCTCCTACAATAAACTCTAGGTACTTCTTTCTAGAAAATTAATGAAATTTGTTCTATAAATAAACCTCTGCTAAACCCTCTAAGTATACTAATACATAACTACCAATTATAAAATAATATATACTGGTAAACAGATACACGCCGGTTACTTTGAACGTTTGAAGTAGGTACTTGCTGGTACGTTTGGTGATATCTTCACTAAGTGTCCTTGTATCAGATCTCATGTATTTGCTTTCGATCAAAATGCGGATCCTAAAAAATAAAAAATAAAAAATTAAATAAATAAATATTCCCATCATTTTACTCAGCACTATACATAATATTTATTACATGAATAAAAATGAAATAATAATTAACTTTAGAGATAAAATAATGACTTAAAACATGAAATTACCTGAAAATGTAAACTTGATGTCCGCAGATAAACCACGTTCTTCAAAGATCTATTACTAGCGTTTGCTATGTAATATAAGCATCAACACTACCTTCGCAGCTTAGTGTATATTAACACTCCTAAAATATTTTTATTTGAAGTAGGTACTTGTATCAGATCTCATGAATTTGCTTTCGATCAAAAGGTGGATCCTAAAAAAAAAAAAAAAAATAAATAAATAAATAAATAAATATTCCCATCATTTTACTCAGCACTATACATAATATTTATTACATGAATAAAAATAAAATACTAATTAACTTTAGAGATAAAATAATGACTTAAAACTTAAAATTACCTGAAAATGTAATATTGATGTCCGCAGATAAACCACGTTCTTCAAAGATCTATTACTAGCGTTTGCTATGTAATATGAGCATCGACACTTCCTTCGCAGCTTAGTGTAATATTAACACTCCTGAAATATTTAAAAACAAAAATTATGACGTATGTATCCATATTATAGAAATATAAAAAATATTTTAGATTAAAAAATGTGAAAAATTACCTGTAGGTATATGTTCCAATTAAATGGTTTATTAAACTCAAACAATACGTTAATTTAATAGTAATTTTTTTTTTAGAAAAAAAAAAATAATAATTAAATATCAAATTTCTTTCTCGTGTTAACCTAGTGCTTATTCTGTGTAAATGAATACATATAATTTGAATTACTTGAATTACAATTTTGTTTCGAAACAGCATTTTTTCACAGTCAGCAATTCATCAATTTTCGATAGGGTTGATATGCATTCGCATTATGGTACTTATAGTAATTATCATTGTATGCAAATTACGTATTACTAGCGTGTCAGCCCTAAGTATTTATGAAGCATTAACAAAATTGCACGCTTTCGATTATGCTGACTTAGGGCACGTGTCAATGAATTAATGCGATTCAATTAATATAATACTTACAAAAAGAAATGTCATTTCATCGTTATATATTATACTAATGTTGTAAGGTCATATTTAATATAACCGCATAATACACGTAATGCGGTATATAATTTACTTGGTTTTTGTTAATGTTTTATACATCACCCAGAAGTAATCAAACTACTACGTATACTCGTAACAGTACCTAGTGGGAAAACAGTGTTCGAGACTTTCGTCTAAAATGTGAGTATTAAACAAATTCATTTATTACCATTTTTCTACGATTTGTTTCTTTGTTTTGGTTTGTGTGCGTGTACCTATTTTTAGATAGCCTTCCATCGAGCTCGGTCCGTACGTCAGCGAGTTGAATCGACAGCAACTTCTCGGTGAAGTTAAAATCAGCGTATGTACGTAAAACATACGTTGATTTTTAACATCTTCTACGAATTACTGTCGAATCAAATCGCTGTCGTAGGGGACCGAGCTTTAGATAGCCTCCTTCCTCCCTTACACAAGTGGCAATTCGTTGACTGGCGTATCATTGTAGAATAGATTGATAAATATACGGGATTGGCTTGACGCATATTTTGACATTAATTATGTCAGTCGTGACAAGCGTTGTCAATCCCATACATTGATCAACGTATTCTACAATACGCTACAAAAAGTATTTCCACTTGTCTAAAGGAGTTTATCTGACAGACTTGTTTTTTTTTTTTTTTTTTTTTTTTTTTTTTTTTTTTTTTTTTTTTTTTTTTTTTTTGTGGCAGACAAGCGTAGGTACGACCCTCCTGATAGAAAGCTGTAAACTCAGATGAGATTACTGTGATGTAATTTCGAATGATACTTTCCTTTTTAAATATTCAATTTAAATGTTTCAGGTCTGATTCAGAATTCGATCATCCGCTTCACAGCTCAACTACAGAAACATTAAAGAGTAGCAAGAAACGCAAACAAGCTGCCGCAAAAAAATCTTCTGCTACTATGAGGTAATTGATTTCGTTTTTTAACTAAATAATTTTGTGTATTATCTTAGCATTGCACCGTTGTTAACTTTTGTGAGAGCGACTGCCGGTTGACGTTGTACTCTCAACTTCGTGAAAGGACCCGGCACCACAGCCTCGATTGTCAATCAACAGGTGTATCGACTAGCAGAGGAGGTTGACTTGGTCGGGAGTACTTATAATAGGTATAGGCACAGGTATCGCTTAATATAATAACGTGTTGATGACGGACGACCCTCTATATGACGTCAACAATGTAATTTAACAATCCATAAGGTAATTAAATATTTATTGTTTCAGAAGCAAAACCCCAAAGACTTCCGATGTGTTCGGAGTCAGTCGACGGAACGCAGACTCCGATTCATCAACATCGACGTCAGCCGTGCTGTCTTACTTCGTGAACAGAGTGGCCAACGGGACGGAGCGGCGAACAGCAAACACCGTTGGTCACTATCATGTGGACTTAAAAGTTTACGCCACCAGCGACGTCCGCACAACGGAGCCGACGGAGTTGTGGAAGAAAGCGCTGGTGCGTATCAAGTTCCAGACCGACGATGACAGCACGCAGTGGCGTAAGCTTCAAAACTTGGTGGAGTCCCTTGACGCGGTGTTTGAAGGGGCTCCACCTAGGTTTAGCCCATAATGTATATAATATAAGATAAATAAATATCGTGTGTTTCAGTAATCGTGTTGCTTTTATTTTTAATTTTTCTGTATCGTCTCGTGTTATGACACTGTATCGCTGATTATTATGGTTCGATCCCATAAGCGATGAAAACTATTTGAGTACGTATGTTTTACTTTAGGCATGAGTCTGTTTCACGTTTGCACGGGAAACGTTAATCGAAATCGAAAACGTAGATCGTTGAACGGAAACCCATAAACGCGTTAAACGGACTAAAGCGTTGAATGCCACCGCGTTCGATTCATCTGTTGTAAACAATAATGTAATTCATCTGCTGTAAAAAAAAAAAAAAAATAGGTAGTATATTATTTGGCCGGAGGCCTGACCGAACGATGTGGGGTAGAGTTCATAAACGCGTTAAACGGACTGAAGCGTTGAATGCCATCGCGTTCGATTCATCTGTTGTAAACAATAATGTAATTCATCTGTTGTAAAAAAAAAAAAAAAATATAGTATATTATTGGGAACGATACCTCATAGAGTGAGGCCTGGCCGGAGGCCTGGTCGAACGATGTGGGGTAGAGTTCCCAATAATATACTACTACCCCACATCGTTCGACCAGGCCTCCGGCCAGGCCTCACTCTATGAGGTATCGTTCCCAATAATATACTACTAAATGAAAACATACGGTTGGGCAAATAAGTTTATGAATAAACAATTCTTAAATTATGATCCGCATCTCAGCGCACCTACAGAGTGACAATGATTGCGAATAAAATTTCAGATACCGGTATGTATACCGGTAGATATATGGTATATATGATACTAAGGATTAAATGTGCCTCGAACTATGAATAATTTAGAGAGTTAGATGATGACGCTTTGGTATGCCTATTAATTGTATTGAGCCTAGTCTGTAATAAGACAAGAATCGCTTTGTGAGAGAATATTATTTTTGGATGGTTTATTGTAAACAAGGTAGAGAAGTGCCAAAATGCGGAAGCTGCTGAAGAAGCACTATTGCAATCCAACTGTACCTAGAGTAAGGAACACCATAATAAAGAACGTTCCGGTATGATAAAAGATACCTATAGCGTCCAACAAAGTAAAAAGGGTACTTAGATAGTTCGGACACACTGACAAAATAGATTTATAATGAAAGTGTAAATGGATAAGCCGGTAAGGGTCGACCTAGGTGTACGTACTTTGCCCGGCCCTAAAATGATTTAACGAAGGGTCAGGTCAAGAGTGCCTGTAACCAGAGAGCTTATTATGAACACACTCATGAAAGTATAATAAGCGAAAGATATAATGACAGGATCATTTTAAGTGATCATAATGTGGTCATGCAAGGGCTAGGAGATGTCAAAATAAGTACGGTACCTATATATGGCCACATTGTTGTGAACTATATTTATTGTTATTGATGAAATATAATTACACGTTGATTTTATAGTCGTTTTGGATTTCAGGATCGATTGGAGCCATTAATTTAAAAATCTATTTTTTTTATGAAAATGTTGAACACTGACCAATCACAACACATCCCGGACGATCGCAACAATGCCAGCACCGACATGTCATGACTCGAAATATGACTGCGAGCGCACATTCATCTTGTAATAATGTTTTCACTCGAACGAGTGAAAAAGATTACAGTAAGTAATTTTTTTAATTGTAACTCATACAGCGATTTGGACATTTCCAAATGTTCTCTTTTTTTTTTCTGTTATTTGAAACTTCTTTGCATGTGGTTCAATTGTAAACAAAATCATTAAGTAGGTACTTGTTTGTTGCATGTGAAAACTATAAATGGTCTGTAGTAATGTAAACTGTTCTTGTTATCTAGTTATTAAAACTGTCTGTTTTCCAAATAAAATAAAATAATAAAATAAAATAAATAAAATTACATAACGTCGATATTTGAATACGTAATACAAAACGGATTAAATTATGCATTCGTGATTTTTGGAACTCAAACTGAATGAGCTAATGAATAGCAATCCCTATAATAAGTTTATCAGAGGACAGGGTAAACTGCTACCACTTTTTGGATCGAAGCCAGGGATTTACACGATGTTACACTACTCGTACTCGTATATTGGAAGAAAAGAGATAGGGCACTACTATTTGTCACGGCTCGTGCCTTTACATAAATTGACACTAATGTGACAGCAACTACTTGCTGGCTCACGAAAAATACGTTTTGATATTTTGCACAGGTAAATAATAGACTTGAAATGTCCGATGCTTCGTAATACATTCTAATACAGTGGTAGCTATTGTTGTTGATCCAGTATATCAGATTTCATACCTTTATGAGAAGGAAATAATATTGGTACGTAACATTTTCACAGTGTGAGATTCACAATTCATTTTATATTAAATTCTAATGGTTTTTGTACCAGCTGTATTCACTGAAATTTTTAGAGGAAAGGAATAATTCAATCTCCCTAATATCCATAATACAATAAATTGTGGCAGAAGGTTGGTTGGGTGAATAACGGCAAAGTTTGACACTGATCGATGTTTGAAACTCTCGATATTTTTTCACGCATTGTTGATGGATTACTAAAACCGATATTAACTACCTTTGCAGAAATGCTACTTATACAGTTCATGTTTAACAGTCTGCAATGCACAACCAGGCTAACGTTCGCATATACCTCACACACTATACAACCCCATTAATTTTCAAGATACATCCCTCTGAATATTAACGGGACAAGAGAATTATTATGGCGTAAAGTATACAATGGTCGAAGATCGAATAAATTGGTAATCGTAAAAACGGTATGAATGAAAACATGTAATGTTATGTATGTGCCTTTCCCCTAGGGATAGAGGCATGATTGTATTTTTGTATCTTACACAATTATAATATACATAATATATATACGAATGTTCTAATTGTGGTTAAATGAAGAGTCATGCAATCAACTTGTGCAAAACTTGACATTCAGATCAAGTTTTTCTTGAAACAAAGTTCATGTCTGATCTAGTATTTAGCATTTATATACTGTATCTTTGTATATGAATGACTGAAACAGAGATTCATAAGAATATTTGCTTATTTGACAACTAAACTAAACGGTAAGAGCGTTTGTCGTTTGGATTAAATCTGTAAATTCAGTTTATTTTTACTTCACAGTGCCTCTTTTTGTGTTTTTTTTAAGTCTAGTTTTTTTTCGTAAAACTATTATTTATTTGAACTTAGTTAAAACAAACTGTAGAAGAAACAAAATAAAGATACAATCTTGAAGAATAATCTTAATAAAGTCGTCGGAAAATAAATCTGATATAGGTAAATAAAGTATGCATTATGTCTCACGGCAAAAGATCATCAGACTTCGTTTTGACATTTGGTGTCGCTCATCTCGCGATATATCCGTATTTTTAGAAAAATTGGGACGAAAATTTATAGGCAAGACAATGACCTTTACGCCGATCATAATTTTTGGCTACCTAGTTGCCATGAACACGTCACTCGTCTATTTTTGCTAACGCTGTCACACTACTCGGAGTGAGGTCAAAGAAATGGGGTTGGTTTGGGATAAAAGCTTTTCTACGTGTCGCGTAGGACTCTACGAGTACACTCCCTCGCAATAAAAGCGCAATCGAGTGTTTACGAGTCCTGCATCCTGTTAGTTAAAAATGACTATGGTTTGGAAGACTATTAGGTATTATGTGTACAAAGCATTGCGATAAGAAGTACTCGGATCATCTGGCTATATTGGTCCCAGGTAAAATAGCTGTGTAATTTTTAGTACGTAGTTAGTTTTGCTATAGGAACTCGACTTCTAACTAGTGATCTAAAGTTATGTCATAATCCAATACCCAGACGCGTTGATAACACTATCGGATATAATATTATGTCAGGATATTTACAAAATGAACGATGAAATTTCGTGAACACTCCACTTCAAATGTGATTTGACGTAAGCAAGTATCTACCTAAACTAGTGGTTATAGGACTTTCTTTTCTGGTAATATTTATTGTGTAGGTACCTACTTAAATTTGCAAATAATTTATTTACTTTTAGAATAATATAACGCATATGAGTAATCGCATTGCTAGCGTTCAAATTGTTTCTTTAAAGACATTCATCTAAGTCTTCAATATCTATCTAGATATTGAAAATATAAGGTAGGTACTTGCGTATTATATTACAATATCATTAGACAACTACTAGTGTACTGTATGCTTTATTTCAATCCATTAGCACTTGTGTGTTGATTTAGAACGTAAACTGAACGCACCGAGAGAATTAATGATAGCAAGAGTACGTTTTAGTAACTATTCCAGTACCTATTTCACACGTTCGTGGCGGTAGTTCCAAAATATCTCTCGCCCAAACATAACTGGTTTACTGAAGTTTTCTAAATAATAAATAGCATCAACGACAGAAGTATTGCCCTTGACGTAAGTCCATGCTACAGCAAAATGATACGAAGGTAAATGTCACTGGAGATTTCGATTTATAAAGAATCTCCGCTTCCGCAACCGGCATCGGCAGCCGGCTAGTCCTTGGACGCGGGCGCAGAAATCAAAATAAACATGAAACAATTCTGATAATAATGTAACGCGACCGTCGCGTCACGGCTGTGCTCGAATAGGTAGGTATATGTTTTTGCTTTTAATTTTCTTACTGTTCAACATTTAGTGGATTCTAGGCAGTTCTAGGTGATCAATATAAGTGCACCAATTACGCTAACCTGACGTATTTGCACAACAAGCTGTTTACATTTTAGTGTTTGCGCTATATTACCTACAGTTCCGCGAAATCATTGATGATTCTTAATTATAGTTAACAATAACAACTTTATTTCAGTTCTTAATGTCTGATATTTGTTGATTGAACAAAACTGAGTTTAATGAAAATTGTGCCAGAAATTATAAAAGTTTCCTCGTGTTTTAGAAGCTACAAATTTCTAAGAAGATAAATTATTCGGATGATAATCAAAGTAGGACTGTATTATGAACGCCAGGTTATTAATTTTTGGATGTCAAACAGTGCTAAATTAAGTAATAAACAGACACAAACACCGACCTCTAAATCTGAGTCATTCCCTTCTATACTCGAAGCAAGTGGTGGTTCTGACCGCAATGATAGTCTGCTAGGTCGTTTCGTGAGGCTGTTGACACCCATTAACTTATGAGAGCGGCCTAAAGTAGCACTACCACTGCTGATAATCTCGGGCTCCCGAAATGACAGTTTCTTTCTAGGTCTTTCGTTAACATCATGAATTTGAACTTCTTGATTCAGTCTTTCAGTCACAGGTATCACAAGCCGTGATTGCACACACATGTCTTCTGAAGATTCGAATTGTCTGTGAAGAGGCGATGATTCTTTAAAAAAAAACCCATTGTGAAAGTCATCAATGTCATATCGCTTTGTAGCTCCCACAGAAAGTGGTCTGGGTCTGCCACCGGTAACAAAATCTCGAGAACGACCATCGTCTATTCGACTTCTGTGCTTATTTTTACGAACTTCACTAAATTCTGGTTCAGATCGACTGATTTTTAACTTATCATGATTATTTTTATCTTTAGACTCTTGTTTAGATAATTTCATCCTTTGTTGCTGTTCATGTTTAGGTTTCAGGGCACCACTTATTGAATAAAGCGTATTTCGAGCCTTCAGTAATACTTCAGTCGGCAAATTTTTCAAGAGATCATTCTTCTTTTGTTTGTTGGGGTCCCTGTGGTTCGACATGGTCACAAAAACACTATGTAAGTAACATGTATTTATTTCTAATCACGACACACACACAATCACACACACGCTCGTTTTAGTATCATAGTGCACGCGTCCGTACGGCTTCGTACGGAACAACTGAAGTGGCGAAGGCATGATCTGCGCGTGCGTCGCTAGTCGCTCCAAGCACCACAAATAAACATATTTGCGTGTTTCTAAGCGGTACACTTCTTTGTACGAAGTGATCATAAAATCCTTATGTAGTTGATTATAGTCAATAATTTGAACGATCAAGAGCTACAGTCAATTAATATTTTCATGATCTATGCAAAGATATTATGATGATAAATTTATGAAAGCTTTGGAGAGTTTTCAGATAATGACTTGCGATTACGACGTAAGATTCTATAAAGAATTTAAGTACAACTTCTTATTCAAGTACAACTCTAATGGTAATATTTTATTATTCTCCATCTTGATGGCAAACGGTGTTAACACACCGTTTGTAGTAAATAGTCTATGCCAAAAGATGCTAAAAGCAGCTTAGTATTTGTGAAAACTAGTTCTTACTTCCTATATAAATGTTTATTTCTTGGTTTGATATAAAGAGCTCCGCGTCAAAGGGAGTATAAATCACAACTATATTTTCTTGACTTTAGTGTTAGAAGTCATGTTAAGCTTGAAAATGTTGCAAGTTCACCGGTTTAGTGACTAATTAATAGATTTATACATACTATTGTATATGTACGAGTCATAATAAAGGGATATTCACCAATTCTTCCAGTTTTGTTAGTTGACAAACATGTGTGGGTTCAAGTAAGCTGAAGCGTTCCATAGTTTGATATCAAGGGATTAGGCAAAATTGGTTATATACTCCATGAGCCTATTGTTTCTATTTATTTAACTTGTTTGTTTAGGTTTTCGTAATATTATGTAAATTTGAGTATGCACGTGCCAAGGTGTGTATGTGTGTGTATCTATTCATCTACTGAATACTGAACATAACTGAGCCATAATCGTAATAGTGGCCATAATAAAATACTCTCCAATCAATTGGTGTAATTAAAAAGGGGCCGCAAACGATTCAGCGCAAACAACTCAGTTACTTCTTGAATATTTATGGGATTTTCAAACGAGTGATCGGAGACGGTAATTGATTATAAAAGTCGAGTAGCTTGTAGACTGGAAGATTTATACTGTCTATAAAAAGAAGGTTTGCGTATTACGTCTGAAATTAGATGAAATAGAAACGAAAAGTTTGTTCTACGATTACCGGCTTGCTTTGACTTCGTTCTCAATAGTGTCTGCATAAGATATATAAATATTTGATATTAATTATCAGTAAAATAGAATTTGGTTAATAATAAAATTAAACTTGAGGCTATTTTTATATTCTTACTAAAGAATCGTGCATGCAGAGGCGTTATAATTAGTGATAGATTTAAAGAAAGGAAAATAAACTGATGCTGCGATAGATCGTTAAGATGTATAATGTTTGTTAGCATGTGTGAGCCAGACTTTTTGATCTAAAAATTTTACGTTATTCTCGATACGATATTATGACTGCAAGCTATTAGTTTATCTGCACCGGGCTTTACAACTATTGTGTGAATTTAAATTTTGAGAAGGTATAGCAAGAATCATGCTCATCATTTTATTTGTATTTTTTGTATTGTATTGTATTATTGAAATTTATACCCTCTTTACGCATACAAACAGCTGCTTGATCTCTACTCTCAAGTAACGCCGCTGGTATGTTTCACTCATATTATTTTCTCACTCACTTAGATTAGATTTCCTGGCACATTACCATCAAAAATATGAAGCGTCATACATCCATCCCACAATTCTAATAATTTGTTTTTCTATTAATCTGAAGCAAATACAAAGACATTCCCTTAAGATTTTAATCTCCAAAGTTTATCCCAATAAAGATAGGAGTATACCTATTATTTCATTTATATCTACCTACTACCTTACAATATTTGAAAGTGAATAGCGTGGAATAATCACAATATTAATATAATCAGCGTAATTATGAAGGTACCTACTTAAAACAATTCGAATTATGGTGGATAGTAACATAGTATAAGTATAATGTGATAGGAGACAAAACAATTTTGTGTCGCAGCTCCTAAGGAAATAATAAACATAATCCTTCATAATGAACGAGCAGTATAAAAGAAATTCTTTGTCATAAAAGAAGTACCTACTTATGCTTGTTAGTGAAAAGTAAATGAACTTATTAAATAAATTATCAACAATATAATTTACTAGCTGTTACCCGCGGCTCCGCCCGCGTGGATTTCGAATTCTGTTTCAAATTCCTTTTTTCGTGCGGAAGTTCCTTCATATATCATCCCTGTCAGCCAGCAGGCGCGGTTAAGTCTCACTCAGACCTGATAAAAACCGCACGCTGCCGTCTCAAGTCTTCAGTTGCCGGGGTGTAAGATTACTTAGAGCATATCCCGCGCTCCCCAGTTGACCCTTTTTTTTTTATCGTGCGGAAATCCCCATGGATACCACCCCCGTCGGCCATCAGGGGTGGTTATGTCGGGATCGAACCGACTAAAACCGCACGCGGTCTCGGGCCTTAGTAACCGGGGTGTAAGGTTACCCAATGGGTATATCCCTCGCACCCCAGCTGACCCCAGGCCATCTACGGTTTTAAGATGGCCCCCTCAACCCCCCGAAACGGGGGGTGGGGCGAGCATCGCGTCACTTCTCCGACGGTGGGGTGTAGGGTGACAGGAGGCCGTCCTGTCACCCAACCGTCGCGTCGGCGCGCAGACAATCAGCTCGCCCCCCGCTCGCTCCCCACTGTGCCATCTGCTAGTCAGAGGGACACGTGGAGAGCCTCGGAGCAGCCCTCTAGAGGGCCACTCCCACCCCGGCCGGATTGGCCGCAGGCAGCAGCGTCTCCCGTGGCGAGTGGGAGGCGCTGCTCGCCTCCGTTGCCCAGGTGCACCATGTGGAGGTTCCGGCCCGCACCCCCCCAGTTGACCCTGGGATGGGAATTGTTTGATATTATCATAATATCAAACAATTCCCATCCCAGCATGGCATCAGCCTATAGCTACTTTCTATCATCGCACCGCTCGCCACAGACAGGGAATTCATCCCCACACGTTACATCCGCCTGCAGTGCGTACTGTAAGGTTTGAAAGAAATTTCATTCCGCGCACGCTTAGGCTGTGGAACGATCTCCCTGCAGTGGTTTTCCCTGGCGGCTAAATATGGGGTTCTTCATGAAGGGCATTAGAAGCATTTTGCAGGGTCGGCAGCGCGAGTGTGACACCCCTGGTGTTGCGCACGTCCATAGGTGGGCCGTGTGCTCGTCTGCCACCTAAGTGGTATAAAAAAAAGCATGATGTCCGTACCGAACCCCAGAATAGAGGGGATGAGGTGACAGGGGGTACAGAAGACCGCAGCCATAATAGACATTGTGTTGTGTTCCCGCTGCCGCGCCGGTAAGAAAGGTAGCCAGAGCTCACAACCCCCCACCCCATCTCTCCAATCCCCTCCTCTGAAGTCTGATTTCAATAACTCAAACAGTTTTTAAATAATTTTTACACAATTGAAAGTCTTGATTAAGATATAATTTATTTGGATGGGAATACAAAGATATACCTACCTCAGGAAATATAATCTTAGATAGGTATAATTCGCGAGACAAACGACGCCCTGGCGCGAGCGGATTGTTTTGCAATAATCCATGATTGGTGAATTTGAGCTCGTCCAGTGCTGTAGCACCCGTGCTATCCTCAAAGGCACCCAAGAAAACTGTACTGCGTGTATAGAGCATATTATTTTGAGCACAGTTTAGATACCTACCTACGTACCTATAATGTCCCGAAGTAATATTGGTCTGATTTACGTCCGCATTTAAACTTGCATTTATTTCGCCGCGCATTATTTTTCATATTGCGATAACTCTTAAACTATTTATGATAATTATATAGCGTGAATGGCAATTTTGATCTACATTAAACGTACAACGTATCTAACGTATTTAATTGTATAAGAAATAATACTGTATTGTTAAAATTAGCTTTGAAAATGACACATGATTTTTTTGTAATTTGTTAAGATAAAAATGGTTACTGTGGGCTACCCTTATTAGGTAGACATATGCTATCGCGGACTTTTTTGTAGACCTTTTTATGTTATACATTTCCACAGTACATTATTTTGTTCTATCTTCAATAGTTTTCGCAGCGCACGCGATGTAAGTAATTTGTTTAGGACATTTTTTTACACCTTGGGTTACATTATTGAAGTTTTAGTAAGGATCCCTAAATTTCTTGGAGATAAATTATAGCCTATGTTACTCACAGATAATGTAGCTTTCTATTGGTGAAAGAATTATTGAAATCGGTCCAGTAGTTTCGGAGCCTATTCGTTACAAACAAACAAAAAAACAAAAAAACAAAAAAACAAAAAAACAAATCTTTCCTCTTTATAATATTAAGTATAGATGAATTGTAATTAGATAGGTACTTTAGAAGTCTAGTCTAGAATAGCGGCCCGTACCCTCTGGACTTTGCCCTAGCTTCTTACCATCCAGCAGGTTTAAGTCAATTGACGGACTGAATATAAAAAAAAAAATATTGCAACTAGGTACAAGTGCGTTTGTCAATTTTAGTCAGTTTATACCTGTGTGACAATTAGCCTATACTCGCGGCACCGTCCGCGTGGATGCCGGTCTTCACGTTTTTGACTATATCATCGGTTCTACTGAACCAATTGTGATCAAACATGCGTAAGATTTTAAGTCTGACCAAAAAAAAACTACATCAAAATCCGTTCAGCAGTTTTTTGCATCCATCGTGAACATACAGACAAAGAGACAAGAATTCCAAAAAAATATTTGTGTTCAGAATCGTTTATAATATTACTCACGTTTTAATTTTAATCCTCCAATATACAGTAACAGCTATTGTAGATACAGTTTTAAAATACCTGCTTAGTACGGATGACAAAATAGAATAATAGATAAGTTTTGTGTAAATTTATTTAGTTCCGACTTTAACAATATCCTTTTCATTGTGCCCTCGGTGAAAAGTAGGTACCTACTCAAGAGGTTTCCACGCGGGTTTTACGCGTACTTTGCATACCTGCCTACATAAAACCTTTTTATGCCATTTTTGTAGAAACTTTTACCGTAGTCTCTTGGAAAATCATATCGGGGAAGTCATTCCACAATGTGATCGTATGCGGGTAATATTCTTTTCACAAAGCACTATTTATGATGTGAATAATGAATATTTACGTATTTTAAGGGGGGTTGAGGCACGGAATAAAATGAGATTTGCCATAGGTGAAGTTTATATGGAAAATAAGTAGGTAGGTACTCATTAAGTCAGTATCGATGTGGGAGGCATATCCATCGGCATTGAGCCCCAGATGAAATATTTGGGGCTCGTGCTCGACGGCCGATGGGACTTCGGGAAGCATCTCCGAAGGCTGGCCCCCAAATTGAAGGGCACGGCTAACGCTCTGGCGCGGCTGTTGCCCAACATGAGGGGGCCGGATGACTCCTGCAGGAGGCTCTACGCGGGCATCGTGCGGTCCATGGCCCTGTATGGATGCCCGACTGGGCGGAGGCCCTGAATAGCCGTAACTGGCGTACGCTGCGTGCGCCGCAGCGCGTTATGGCTATCAGGGTCATCAGGGGGTACCGCACGATCTCCTTCGAGGCGGCGAGTCTCCTTGCCGGGACTCCACCGTGGGACCTGGAGGCGAGAGCCCTTTCGCGCCTATACTGGTGGCGAAAGGAGGCGCAGGAGCGGGGACTGGACCCGGAGCCTCGAGTAATCGAGGCCGTCCACGCCCAGCTCCGCCAGGATATCGTGGTGGAGTGGAAGGACCGACTTGGGCAACCAAGCGCGGGGCACGCCGTTATAGCGGCGGTAAGACCCGTCATGGAGGACTGGCTGGAGAGGCCTTACGGGGGCCTCTCGTACCGGCTGACGCAGGTGATCTCTGGTAAGGGGTGCTTCGGGGATCACTTGTGTCTGATTCGGAAGGAGCCAACGCCCGAGTGCCATCACTGCGATGCGGGCGAGGACTCAGGGCTGCACACGCTGGCCGAGTGTCCAGCGTGGGAGGTGCCGAGACAGGCCCTCCTGGAAGCCCTCGGGGTGGGAGTCCTCACACTGCCGGTGCTGATCGCAGCGATGGTGCAGAGTGCGGACGCGTGGTCGGCCGCCGCCTCTTTCTGCGAGCAAGTGATGCTCGAGAAGGAGGCGGCGGAAAGGGTTCGGGAAAGGCTGCATAGAGCTCTCCCGAGCGGCGGCGGGCACGGACGCCCAAGGCGTCGGAGGTCTAACGACCTCCGTCCTCCATGAGCGCTGGCCTGGGGGTGACGGGTGGAGCCACCTGTCACCCTAGCAGAAGCAGGCCGAGGCGGCGGCGCGCGAAAGCGCGCCCCCCCCCCCCCTATGCCGGGGGTATGACGGGAACCACTCGGTTCCCAAACCCGAGGGGGCCATCTTGAATCCGGAGATGGCCCGGGTCAAGCCGGGGTGCGAGGGAAATGCTCTTTGGGCCACCTTACACCCTGGCGTCAGAAGACCCTAGACGGCGTGCGGTTTTAGTCGGTAAAAGTCCGACATAACCTGCCCCGCTGGCCGCGGGGTGGGTATCCATGAGGATTTCCGCACGGAAAAAAAAAAAAAAAAAAGGTACTCATTAAGTTATAACCTAAGTATGAATATATAACTATTTCCCACGTCTTCGTTCGCGTCGTTCGCGTAGAGTTGAAAATTCCATAGCCATAGGTACCTTAAATTATTTGCGTTGATAATACTTATACTCGTATATATTTATTTCGAACCGACCCTGTATATGAAATGTCGGGCTTATTACCTCGAAAACTGCCAACTTTCTATTCACTTTTCTTAGGGGTAAAATTTTGCAAATCACTAATACACGTGTACCTACTACATTTATTTCTAACCAAAAGCAGATAAATATATGGAATTTTATTTTTTTAACTTTGAAAATGAAGGACTTCCATACAGCCCATCCTTCCTTATTTAACCACCTCAGGGTTGTAATTTCCATAAATATTTCCCCAGTGGATATAGGTACGTGTGAACAGTCAAAATGCTCAAGAATCTGCGATATTGAATCAATCAGTCAGTCAGTTTGTCACAATTTTTTGTATCTATACTATCATTATTATTTATATTTATATTTATACTATCATAAATGTAATGACCTAGCCGGCACGCAGCAATTTAATAATACATGACTAATATCAGAAATCTGAGAGTATTTTATGTGTATTTGTTTTCTGAATGTCTCTATTGGTTTTTCTCACAGGCTTTGATGTAAAAGTTTCTGACAAATTTGAACGGAAGGTGCTTTTAAGCCTATTATATTCAAGGATTGCGAACTTGCGATTTGATATTGCTGACGAGAAGTTAACATTAATTGGATAAAACTTGTCGCTCTTGGAAGTGCCATAATACGTCTGACTGCTTGTAAATATTTACGAACCGATCTCCATCAGTGCACTGTTATAAACTTAGCCGCTGAGTTTTGTGTGTAGGAATATACGTAGTGATAGTACATGTTGAAAACGTAAGGTTGCATACCATCCTAATGCGACACTATGAGAACTTGATTATAGTACCTAAATGTTTTACTGAAAATTCGTAGTAACATATAGGAAATTGAGAGTACAAAATGAGCAAATATAACGTGTGGACTATATTTCCAAACCAAGTTCACGAGAATGCAGGCGACACGTGTCAACCCTGGACGTAATTAGCGCTTTGAGACCTTTCTACTGAACGAACAAATGCCCAAGAATTTGATTAAGCACATTAAAATGCTTCCACATCTAAGAACATTTGAGTTTTTATCGCAGAAACAGGTGTTAGAGTATGCTCTTCCACAGTACCTACAACTCTTTACAAACTAAAATGTCTGCAATTTCGTCTCTACAGCCGGTGTAGGTATAATTAAAATGTTCCACTGTAATTTACTCATCCAAACATTTTGTAAAAGTTTTCGTCTTGAGACTATACCGAATTTTAAAAGAAAGGGATCTTTTTAAAATATGCACAAAACATTTGTCGGTTTTATCCATACAGACCAAAATTTTCCTTGTTAAAGTTCAAAGCTTCCTTTTCAAACATGTTTCAGAATGAATTTTGTTTTGTACATCTGATATCTTTAAGTTTACTAAAATAATGGAAGAGCTTCTTTGCTTACATTTTCAACTTCCGTTTGATTTTGTCGCATGTGTTTATTTTGGGTATGTATGGGTAGGTATACCAATGACGTACTTACTGCCTACTTCAATATTTATCCATACCTAGTGACGTGAATTTCATGAGATTGAATTTAATGCTTTTTTCCTTTAACACTGACCAACTTCCAATATAAATTTACAATAGGAAAGTACCTAATTTAATCACGTATATGGTGCAATTTTAAGGTCAGTGTTGGGGTGAATGCGAGTGCCAAAACTAAAATGATATATTCAACTGTTGATAACTTTTTGACCGCGGCTATATTAAAATAAACTTTTCCGCATTAAATAGTAATTCACTTGTTTGCAATTGATTTATAATAACAAAAAAATATACTAAAATGACTCTAAATATTCAACCTAGCGTTAATCCTAGTCGTATCCAAAGCTTTCACCTCGGAGTCTGGGGTCCGCTTTACCAGTCTTCACTGCGGATTTGGCTGGACCTCGATATTTTCCGTGAAGCGACTGCCATCTGACCTTCACAACCCAATGGTGACATTAGGCGATATCGAAGCATTGCACCTAGGCCGTTGTTGTTGTATATTTTAGGGCGCCAACTACCCGTAACGACTGTCATAGATGTTTGTATTGCAACCGGGACCGAGACGGCTTAACGTGACTCTAAATAACGTCCAGAAATAGGTAGGTACCTACTATACAAATATACTTTTATGCAATGAAATCCTTACTCGAATTAATTCACTTTCACGATGATCAATTACCTCATTTTATTACTTAGGTCAAAAATCACACATCTCAAATAATATCTACTCGTAAATCGGTAAAAGAAAACTTGATTACCGTTACAAAAGGGGTAACTGTTTTTCTATCGCATATCGTTTATTTGCTATACGGTGTATAAACCTTTCATGAAAACGTACTCGACCTTGTAATAAGCAACTCCTTTTCATTGTATGCGGTGTTATTTTTTGCCTTGAGTTTGGTTGTTCAACAGTTTACGAATACGAGAATGAAGGTCAATCCAGACGTAGTTGGAACGTAGAATACAATATGGGTACCTACCTACTAAATGGGGTTATATTAGAAGTTACTGTAATGATAAAGATATATCTGCCGCGCTAGGAGAGAGAGACATAATGGCGAAGCCATACTCCGCTATTCGCTCTTCGCCTATATTGTATTCGAGGAAATTCTTATAGATAACTAAACCCTCTACAATTTGTCAGAAGAGTGACTTAGGCGAATATTTGTGTGAATAAAGCAAGGATGGATACACGAATAAGCCCTGCCCACTTCGATTTATACACGTGAATAAAGGCGATTAACAAATAGCGAATAGCGAAGTATGGTTCCGCCATAAGAAGCTGATTCGACATAATGTTTGACAGTGTTGACGTGCGTGCCAGTGGTCTCACTACCATGGTTACCCAAGATCGTGCCAAGTGGGGAAGAATAAGAGGAAAGCAGATCATTTTTTCATGCGGAAATTCCTACGGTATAGACCTAGGTATATATTGCCGCATTCCATAGCATACCCTTTTATGATTCTGAGCTTGTTTAAAACACATAGATGAAATTTATACTCATCGCATGTAGATAACATACGATGAGCACTCTGTTATTATTACCAGCACAGGCACCATATTATGAACCAGTGGTTCATGATCCCTGTTTGTTTAGGATGAACATATTAAAGACAGTACATATCTTATTAAGTACTCTACCAATATAGCCAGAGTACCAGCTGTTCATTACTGTACCGTTTTATTGAAATTCACAGAGCAGTTTCTAAGATTTTACATAAGAACAAATAGATGGCCAGACAAAAATGTAAGACTATTGATTTTCTACTCATTGTGACAAAAAATTAATTCAATGTAAAGACTTTTTACTTCTGTAATTTTATCACAGTATGCCTAGATACATCATGAGAGTAGTTGAAGTCGTAATCTACTGATCTACTAGTATTGCCTAACGTAACGACGATGTTGGGAAGAACTTGTTTGAGAGAATAATAACTGATATTTTGGTCAATTAGTACCTACCCAATTATGTACGACAATAGTATACACAACCCAAAAGTTTGTTAAAATACATACAACATTTAGCTGCTTCTTAAACATCATTTGTCAATATAAATATTACGACCAACAACATAACACATAATGATTGTTTCAGTATTCCACGTGGCCAATAGCTAGTCATGAATTAAATATTACAACCAACAACATAACACATAATGATTGTTTCAGTATTCCACGTGGGCGGAGCTGCGGCCAATAGTTAGTCATGAATAAATTGCCATGTCGATCTTGATGGCAGTGTTGCATCTTCGTTAAAAGATGCTTAACTCTGTCAAACGATAATTTCCACGTATCGTCCCGCTGAGTAACACACAGCTGTGGTTTATTACCAAGCTCGTGTTTATGATGCTTTGCAATCTTATGAAACAACATGCGTCTGAGCCTAGCTACTCACTGCTCTAATGAAGTTACGAATAGTTAAGATCATTCGAGCACAGTAGGTATGGCTAGTACGAAATTACATTCGAATAGTAGATAGGTAGGTACTACAGGCACATAGCTGTCAAGTCTTTGTAAAGAAAGATTATATCTACACGGTAATGTTTATCAACACCTTATGAAATACTTCTTATATTTTTCACTCTATTGGCTGATGAATTGACCATTGTTTGCGTAAAAAAGCAAGACAGTGAACTGATCTAAAATCTCACGGGATACAAATTTCAAGAAAAGGTGTTTCTCAGTAGTAATATGAATTATCGCACTGCCTTACTGAAAAGTAAGTGATTTAGAGCCCGTAAACGTCAAACCTATGTCATCGTGCCTATAAAGGTGAAATTTTATACAAGTACACGAAGATAGTAAGAAGGTTTGGGTATTATTATACCTTGAATCACGTTGACTTTGGCGAGTAGGTTAGCAAATGTGTATAAAATTAGTACTCAAAAACGTTATACCTAGTATAAAGCGTAATTCAATATAATATGATCCTAGAAACCTATAACACAAGCCTGCTAGTTAAACTATGCTTATTGTGGGTCTAAGGATGTTTTTTTTGATTTGCAAATAATGATGTTCAATAAAAAATAAAAAGTACAAGTTTTATTTTACCTTTCTGTTACTCTTGAAGACGTTACACTTGAATACATTAGTAGCGCCGTCCCTTGCAATGTACGAGAAGATCTTTAAATCAGAACTATCATGCGACACGTAGAATATGCGATATATCGGATGATGCATAATCTCTGTCTCGTTTGTCCCACTTGACTTGCTTCCGCGACCAAATAGTTTAGAGCTCGACGTCTTCTGTAACAAATATGTGTTATTAGTTTATTTTGATAATAATCACTTAAAAAAAACATTAAATTGTTAACGATTCTTTCATTCGTCATAGCAAAAATGCCTACAATAGATTACATATCCCGCCTATAAATGAACCAGGTCGGGCGCAAAATCGCTTACTAATGGTTAAATAAAAGTCCAGATTGGTCATGGATCTATTTGGTGCACCAGGGTGAGCCGACGCCCTAACCAACAGTACCTATTGAGTGAAGGTCTTGCGAGGGTTAGAAGTTAGGATCTGTCAAGGTTACCGCACTATGTGTACCCACCAATCTGCGCATTGGGTGGCAAACGCCCGGGGGATTTGGAGACGTATCGAATAGGGTTAGGCAGTGGCAGTTGTTCCCTGCCGAATGAGATCCACAGATATTGCTAACAATAACAACAGACGATTGCCAAAATATCATGTCATAGTGAGCTGGAGGTTCCGTGAGAAGATCCACGTAGATGAAGGTCGAGCCCCCAAAGTTGAATGAGCTCAAGTAGTTTATCCTCGGTTGTAACCACGGATGAATGGGGTTCTTTACCTGCATTAGAGCTACCGGTAAAAAACTGATGTCCGTGTGTGCCCACCTTGCAGGTTAATACGGAATGCCATGTCAGCACATAGCAGGGTGTTTGTTTGACGAGGGTTACTCATAAAATACGAATTTTACCTACGATACCAAGTATGCAAAAGATGGATTTTTCCTTGGCCATGTTAAACTTTGTAAATTATTAGGATTTCATAGGTGCAAAGATTACCAAGGTATTAAACTTCGAAGTAATAAAACCAAAGTCAAAACTATATAAGTATTGTATAATATTTGAAAGGGTAGGCACCCGTAAAATTGGATACTTGTTTCCAATTCTCCACACCAATCCAAAATGTACGATATTAACGTTAAACTGGTTTAAGTAGAAAAATAATAGAGTTTTATTAAGGTCCTTACATCGCGCATCGGTTAGAATAGGATATTGATATTAGAGATCCGTCTTGTCACCTTAACGCTATTATTAATAAAAAAGATTGTTACCAACCTTCATTTTTCTCTTTTTACTTCTAGTTGTAATCCGGACCCCGTCAGTTGACACCTCTACAGTCACCTTGCGCTTTTTAGTTCCCTTTGCCTTGAATTCGTACTGCAAAAAGAATAGTTATTCAGGTGCTTTTCAATAAAAATGTATAATTCGTATTCTGTTAATGATTTGCGAGTTAGTAGATATCTGTTACAACTAACAATCCATCCACCGTTCACATAAAAATATTACTTCACCATGTGTTGCAGGCAAAGTAGAATACAAGGGTCATGCCATCTCTACCTATAGATCTACGAGGCGACTTATTGAATTGTGTTAAAAAGTACAGTCCATAATAAAGTATCCAGTTGACAACTATAAGCTCGTGCCCTATACGGCCTATACCCGACACTGTAAACCATAGTTGGCGAGATAATGACATATGTGTTACTATTCTGAGGTGTGTTACTGCATCTCAGCCTAACCTTTCGGGGATAACACTGTGCATTTAGTATTTAACTATTAATTAATAGTGTTACACGGATCGTGCCACCGACATGAAACTGTGATAGTCTTACAGTATATCAAGTAAATATAACAATGTATACATATAGGTCAATATTAGAACTTCTTTGGTATGACTCTTAATTCACTCTCAACCGAATCTAATATACTATTAGATTCTCCATCACAAAGTGTCAAATTGTTTGGATCGCTAGCATCTTATCCACATCAGTTTATCAAGTGTTTTCACTGTCGTATAAGAAGTTTGTGACGAGGGTTGCAGGATGTCGGATAACTCTGACGAAATATAAAGTATATTGCGATTACTTTGGGAAAAGGCATTCGTCATAATGGTAAAGTATTTTGGTAAATTGCTTCTTTATTTTTGTGGTCTATAAAGTTACGTAGCTATGCTATAAAATAATAAAACGTATTTGACAAAAGAGCGCTTTGTTTGTTAAAGTTACATGCAGCCAGCTAAATAACAAATTATTCTTGGTAAGTATCTAATGGAGTTGAAATATGGCTATAAGTAAATAAAATGGAGAATATGTACTAATATAATTTAGAACAATCAATATAATCATTTATTGATTGTTAATAATAATGGAGTTAAAGATGTGTACATAGGTAGGTACATAATAGGTAATTTACAAAATATCACACTTATATGCTACAACGCAATATTAAGGTATTAAGTAGCTGGCTTATTATTACGGCGATTTCATTTTACTTTATTCATTAAAGCGAGGAAACAGGTGAGGATGATGTCTTAGAAAGAGAGGCAATTCTATCTAATTGATAGTAATGTGAGAATCTTATGTCGAATAAAGAGTGGTTGGTTACATTGTGCCCTGGATATCAAACATAGCACGATGGCAGCGTTTTGCATTTGATTTTTAGAGAATATCCCAGTTAGTCGATTTGCTCTAAGTTACTGCAAAAACACGCCATAACGAAGAATTCATTTATGAAATTAATACTTACACAAAAAACATACAATTACGGGTGTAAAACTACGGATAAATTTGGAGACTAATTGGATCTCACATAGGTAAGTAGTTTTAGCCTTCAGTTGCTCATATCATGCCATTACAAATATTAAGTAGGTAGGTACAGGTAGCTTAAGGATACAGTGTGTAGATTTGCATTTACGCGTCATTCACACGGGAGACAGAGTAACATAGAGATGAAAAAAAAGAAAATCCATGTTAAAAGTTACGTAAGTAATATATATTTTCAGTACATTTGCGTGTTGAGTTGACGCTACATAATTTGTTATCACTAGCACATGAAAAATGAAGATGTAAAAAGCATTGTTAATTTTATAATATTTTATGTACCTACTAGTGATTCAGTTCCATAAAGTAAGCTCTGTAATTAATGTATAACAGTGTAAATGCAGTTCGAATTATTTATTCATAATAATTATTACGTTCATAAATATATAAAAAGAGTACTTATATAAGCTTTGTTCTCTCGTACTACTACGGTGCCGAAATTTAGCTAAATCAATTTTACGACCAAATGGCGGGTAGTAAGATCGTGTTTTGCTTTGTTGAGTAATCTAAGGGGAGCAATTAGCCGAATATTAATCTAGTCTAGTTGTTCGTTGTGTTCATTTGCTATTGTTTATTTTGAACATCTTGAGGATTTGATTCTAAAAATAATCATTGTAATGCAGATGTACCTACATTCAAAAATAACTTGTACTAAATGCTTACATTATTAATACGTAAGACTGAATGAATATTTTGTTAAATCCTAACGAATGTCAAGGAATGGCTGGTGTAATCTTGTAAACTCCTTTGTTTTTATTAAGACGAGGGAAGCCATTGGCAGGCCAAACCTTATACTCGAGTATAATTTCTTTCGCCGTAAAGGAATTTTAGTTGGTCAGATGGAAATTTTGTTCTATAAAGGAAAATCGCCACTTACATTTAGAAATTCAAAAAATAAAAAATCGGAATTTAAGTAAGTACCTATCGGAGAAGTAGTTTTTTAAATGGCAATTTTTGTAGGTTGTAGTACATCATAAACATACTAGCTGTTGCCCTCGACAACGTGCACGTGAATATCTGACCCCGTGCCCGCTACCCATAGGAACCAGGGATAAAAGTCTATGTGATATTTTAGACTTATCTATCCCTGTATTTAATTTCAGCCCTATCCGCATAACAGTTATTAGAGCGTGATTGAGAACAAACATTTTCACAAACCTTCACGTTTACTTATAATATTAGTAGGAATCAGTAAAATAGGATAATTATACTTCAGAATACTCACACGAACTCTTCGCATAGCAGCAACAATCTCCACGCGGCTTGTTGGACGCGGCACGTCCATCGTCCCGATGTACTGCAACAAAAAACGAACACGTTACTTCTTGTTACAAAGAATGTAATCTTTAATATAAAATATTCAATCGTTGAATAAGACGTCACTGCCAATTTAATTCTCGGTAATCAATCATTATCTACCTGCCCTTGTTCCAATTATTTGGGGTCGGCGCAAGATGTCATTCTCCTCCATAAATTCCTGTCAGACGCCATATCCTCAGGCACTCTCTTCCTTGTCATATACTTTTTCGCGCATTCAATAATAATATCTTTTCTTAGGCATACCTCTGCACCTATAAAGCCCTCCACATTCAGATTTTAAACCTTTTGAACAATATTACTTTCATCTCTTCTTATAATTCTCGGTAGGTAATCAATATTATATCAGTATATATGATTTAATTATTCACATAATTATAATAATATAGTTTGTTTATTAATCACAACGATGTATCGAGTTGCGTCTTTTTGAATCTTGGTATCTTTACTATCTCATTTTACTTTAAGATGCCAATTGAAGAACGCCAAATTACCGCTTCGTATCATTACAATTCGTCTCGGAGTTGGTAGGTCACGTGACAGTCGTTCTCGTAAAAGTCAACAAGCAATAAGCTGACTCGTGCTCCAAAATGTAAACTTTGGATGCAACCGGCAATGCTAGCAGTATGTTAAGTACTTAAGTTATACCTACGGCACGATATGACGGCCGGTTTGACATATTACAATAGTGATGGAAATGTCAATTTACTCTCGATAAAAATATAATCAAATCAAATAAGTTTTTATTGCAAGCAGTACTTACCTAGGTACCTGATTCAAAAACTTTAGTAAAAAAATATAAATTTTTACCTACTTAATACATATGAACGAACTGAATATTGGAATTAGGAATGAAAATGAGTATATATTAATCCAGCTTCCTTCAGTGATTGCACTAGCTTTTTTCTTGTTGGATACTCCTTCCGTAAATAGTAGCTACACACATGTCTTCGACTGGTTTTGCTCGTTTTTTTCTGTGTGTGTGAAGTTTATTTTCTTCTGTGCCAGTCTCGCCAGATTTTTCTTTAGTTATCTATTCGTCTAACAGTTATAGGTAAAATTGACCTTCCATTTTGAGATTCACGATCGAAATGTTACGAAGGCGTACCTATAACGAACACACGTGCCTGACTGTTTAGAACTCAGCTCTGCGTATGTTCGGCCATATCGGCGAAATCCACAACAAAAGGCGTAAACAGAGTAAGTTGAGGGCTACCATTATAATTATCACTGTTAGTGTATGTAATGGGGACCCCTTCCTGAGACTTTACCATCAGGCGAGATTTACCATTTAGCTTACCATCAGGCGAGGAGGTCTAAACTATATCGCAATCGCACTGCACTCCTAGTTTGTACTTTTCGAAGCAACGTCAAGTCGAAAATGCTTTGTTTTGACGTAAGTTTGCCGGAGGTATTATTGGGCTTGCCAGTGGTCCTAGTGTCGATTATATAGATTTTATTTAAAGAAATTGAATTTCGAAAAACAAATACCGAGTTGTGTGAAATAAGTACACCAATAGGTAATTATAATCTTATAAAAATAAAAAATAAATGATCGTGGGACACTAATATACATTATATAATTCAGAAATCAATGTAATAAATAAATATTGTGTCCTAAAATTATACCTACATTCGATAAAATTTTATGACTTACTGTACGTCACTATTGACAATAAAGAACAGCAATTTGCTCTTTCAAAATGTCACAATAATTAATACGAAACTTCATGAGCGGACAAACGTCAAACCGGCCATTATATCGTGCCGTAGGTATAGTTACCTACATGAACCAATAAAAATCTCGATGATCTCTGTCACGATGTTTGAGGTTGGATTATTCCGAAACAGCTGAATTTTAATAATATTAATACTTTAAAATGAAGGTATTTTCCCTTTTTGTTATTAAGATTCTTCATCTGATAGAGCGTTTTATGACTTTTATGTCAAAATCAGCACACGAACCTTTTCTTTTGAAGTACCTACCTAGAATGTCAACTAAAATGGCTCGGTTCGTTTATCCGCCGCAGAGATCAGACCTCTTTGGGTCATGTTTGTAAACCACCTTTCAGGTGTAACGAACTTCAGTGTGTTTAAACTACAAGCACAGAATACCTAACAAGTAAAAACGAACTTAAAATACATCTTACTTAATTCTTACTTAAGCGGTAGCTGCAGTACAGAAATGTATAATATACCTACCTAATTTTCATTAATATCTACTAATGTTAATATTAAACAAGTATATAAGCCAACAAAGAATACCGCAATCCATAATGAAGATTTGTGATGTGACAGGGACACCAAGCGATATATTATATAGAAAATAGTTTGATTTTGTTTTTTGACAATGATGATAATTTTGACGTTACTCAAACTTAACTTACCGAGTTTACCTTCGGTAGAAATTAAATCATATTTCAGTTAAATTGATGTAACAACATACAGTATCACTGTATCAGCACCAATGCATATAAGATTCATGTATGCTGCCTACGTTGAAACGTTTGACGTTGCGTAGTGATGTGATCAGCATTATTATTCTCTGTCAGAGCCTTAGCCAGACACCACATATTATTATTACAGGCCAAAAAGGTGACCTTTTTGTTAATTTGTGAACAATTTAATAACGTCCCTATGCAGTTCAGTGATCACTTTGATCAGCGAGAAACATTTTCACTCATTACCTGGATGAGTTTGATACATTAATCGGTGAAGTGCCGTCATGAAATTATTATAGGTAGGTACCTACTCCAGAAGAAGTATGGGTAGGTACTACAAACTATGGTAGTATGTAGGTATCATGACCGGAAAGAGGTGAACAAATTCATTGTCTAAAATTCAACACTATATTGATGTGCATGCTATATTATATATTCATGCTTACATTGCTTACCCTGTACCTAACCCAAATAATAATAATATTATGTAGTGCACTCATTGAAAATAAAGATTAAAAGCTGTCTACGATTAAAAGAGAATGATTGCCAAAATATTTTGCCATCACATAAAGTTGTTATCCTAAATAAATATTTTAAAAATGAAAATAAATTGATAGAATATTATATAGGTAGGTATATGAAAATGCCGGTAGACTACATAATTTCTTTTATGGACGCCTGCTTAATTAGTTAGAGCAGGCAAACGTTCTGTGTAATTGCTAATAAACAGCATTAGATTTTGCGGTAAGTACGCAAAGTAGGTACCCATGAAGCTATAGATAAACATGGAGGCCAAACCGGGAAGAACAGCTTGATCCAAATACCTACATGTCTGTATCTCACTCTCTGTGGGCCGACTTCTCTTTCGTGTATTTGTACAATGTTGCTATCTTCTTATTAGTATCTCCTAGTAAATTATAGAAATAGACCATACTATCCAAAAATGCAAGTAAAATGATTTATAAATAACTCTATAGTTCGACTACGATTATTAATGTGGAAATTGAAAAATTATATGCCATTTATTATACATGATTGGGTTGTTGAATCAGGAAATCAGTGAATTAAATTCCCATTGTCTATGGATTAAGTACGTAATGTGGCAACATTGGTACTACATGTCAACTATCAATAAACAATATGGCGGTTGTTTATTATTGTTTTGGTTTTTAACATATTTAAAGTTAATTATAAGTATAAACTCAAAAAATGGTGCAAAATTGTATAGTGCGTGGTTGCGGTATTACGTGGCGTCAAGGATGTGATATAAAATTCCACGCGTAAGTGTTTAAACTTGTTTAAATGGTGATTTTCTTGCTTAGAAGGTTATCATACTTAGAAAGAGAAGTCGGCCCACAGAGAGCAAGATAGTAAATACAGACTGAGCATCAAGTAGGTATTGGAAGTGAGGCCTCCATGTTTGTCTATAGCTTCATGTAGGTACCTACCTGTCTATTTCAATCACTTGGATTTTTCCATTTCCATCAGGAGTAAATCAACTTATCAATCTGACCAACGCAAATTTTTGATGCTGTTCAACAAATAAACCCAGTGATACTAGCACCACTAGCAATAAATTCAAAATAAACTATACTTCTTCTTCAACCTAGCGTTAATCCCAGTCGTATCCAAAGCTTACACCTGGAGTCTGGGGTCCGCTTTACCAGTCTTAACTGCGGATTTGGCTGGTCCTCGATATTTTCTGTGAAGCGACTGCCATCTGACCTTCATAACCCAATGGTGACATTAGGCGATATCGAACCATTGCAGTTATAGAAATTTATTTATCCCTTAAATACTTAAAGAGGTTTTAAACCTAATAAAAAAGTTAAGTAGGTATGAATATATTTATTAATGTTAAAGTGAAGCTACAACAAACACAAAGCAAAAATATTAGCAAAATCGGTTCACAAATAACGAAAATAGCAGCATTGTTTCTTCAGAAAGTGTAGAAATTGTAAACTCCTTCGCAAAAATCGCAAAGCCCCTACGAACACATAGCTTCTCAATCACTTTTACAGTATTAAAAAATACAGAACATTAAAAGGGATTTCATGTTTTCAGGCCTATTATGAAGTAGGATGGGCCTGGGCCCGTACCGAGTGGGAATAAGTATTTAAATTTCTGCTAAAATTTAATATCGGTGTTGAGACAAAAATAAAATTTATTGTTCCAAGATTTTTCTCTGACTGCAGAAAGTTATAGTTTTAGTTTTTGTTTTTGTCTTTAAAAAGTGCAGAATTAGCTGTAACTGAATAGTGTATTTTATTTGTATGCAACCATTGACTGTTGAATATGGTGGCGAATGTTTCAGGTAAAACTGGTTTACTTTGGCCCCAATAATAATGTTCTGTTGTTCGAATTCGATGCGCTGACTCAGCCTCTAATTGCAATGAAACTTTGTATAACACACTTGCGCGAATGTTGGAACCCGGTAGGTGATAGGTATGCCAGCAAGTTTTCAATGCTTTTTTTTATTATTCAAGGTAAAAGCGTCTTACCTATCAATTCAAGACAGAGAGACTACGACAAGAAATTGCGCTCCCACTATCTGTGCGGTTAACATGTTAAAACAAAAATTTATAACCGTTTCTGAAAATAATGTTTTTTTATCAGATTTTGTTCTTGAGGAAGTCCCAAGAATTTTTCTGTTTATGTGATGTTTAACCGTGCTTGCTATCTAATGAATTAGGTATATAATTAAGAGCTGAATTAAAATGATCAATAAATCTACCGGGATTACAATACGAGTAATGAAAACATGTATCTAGTCTTATCTCATGATTATTCAACACAACGTTTTTAGAATCGTGATTTGTGTACCATTTATGTATTAACCTTATGCATATAGATTACGCATTAGCTGAAATAATCACAAATAGGTATGTTAGCCCTAGGCTAAAGAAGAAATCTTCCAATAACTTTAAAAAGCGCTTACAGGACAATGGTTAGAACGTGTTGCAGCAGCATTAGGTATAAGTGCTCCGACATTGCGTAAAAATAAGCGTGCAGTAGTAGCACGAAACAGAATAAGTTATTTACTCCTAAAAAGAAAAATGAGACCCGTAAAGTAACAGCAGTTGACAAGTTTTTATGCTTTGGTATTCTTCGTCATACTTAAATATATATGATGAAAGAACTATCTTATGGCTCATTTGTTATTCATGTCCATCTACAGGTTGCCTGTACATATGGATAAGATATTGCTTTTAGCGATAAGGCCGCCATTTGTACATATCTAATGTGTTCTCCATTTAGTATTTTCTTATTGGTGTACAATAAAGTTATTTCTCTTCTTTTCTATTCTATTCTAAAGAAAGGAGATTCTAACTCGAATAAAACTAGCAGAATCTTTACGAAAAAGTGACATGTTTTATGGTGATTAAAAATCTTCGTTAACAAATATACCTATGTCTAATGTTGTGTTCACAGACGAGACTTAACTTAGTGCAAATCAATCAGCTAGGACTATAGTTGCTGTCTCCACTTCCGCAATTCTAAAAGGAAAAGGTGAACGACTAATCATTTGTGATGCGGGAACAAATAGAGGATTCGTCCCAAATTTAATGCTATTTTAGCGTTTCAATCGAAAAAAAAACAGGAGACTATCACGACAAGATGAATGCAGATGTATACGAGAAGAAAGTGGTTCAGGGATATGCTCATGTCACTTGAGGAACCATCAATAATGTTTTTAGATAATGCGCCCTATTAATCTAGGCGGATAAATAAAATGCTAACACAGGCCAAAGACGATAGATAACTATCTATCGTCTTTGCACAGGCTAACAAAAAACACGAGGCTATAAATCAGTTACGTGCCAATCGTGAAGATGTGGACGAGTGCCTTCTAAAATTGGAATTTTTGAGGACATAAAGAACCAAGAAGCAGCCGAAACAATATAATTGACGAAACGACAGCAGGGTATGCATATATTGTCCTGACAATTCCTCCATACTATACCATTATAAACCAATAGAACTCGTCTCAGCACAAGTTAAGGGACACGCCGCGAGAAAGAATATAGCTTCTTAAACTGTGAAAAAAATATGGGTCTATTGGAGAATGCATGTGCTACGTGACACCTAACAATTGGACGAGTGTCGTAGAAAGGACCCGAAATATGATATTATCTGATTGGGAAACGGAAATTATATTTGATGACATACACATTCAAAAATTTTGATTGATACTTACGAAGATCCAAACAGTGATTGCAGTTTATACGGAGAAAATTCCGACGCTTCGTATGATAAAATATTATTAAAATGCCGATTCTTGTATACAGGCATCAGCCAATCTTTTCTAATTTAAAGGAGAAGTAGTAGTAGTAGTAGGAGAAGTTTTTATCTAGTAGTTTCTATCGTCTGTGTACGATACAGACGATAGAAACTACTAGATAAAAAAATAACATCTTATAATTATAATAATAACATATTTCACAATATTTATTTTCACTCTATTTGTGAATGAAATACATCTAATAACCATTTCTTGAAGGTCTTCTAATTATTTTATCGTTTGAAAAAATATATATCTACAGTTTAAATCTTAGACATATACATTGACGCTTACACACTCCGTGATGTTTTATGCACATTTATAAACGTTCGAACCAATTCGGGAAGCATTTTTTATTCTACTCCGTAGTACCTAGAGAAAGTCACTTTGACCGCTTCTTCGCTAAGACTCGAACCGTTATCCGCAAATAAATTCCTTCATTTTGGGCTAAGTAAAAAACGCTAAATTTAAGATTACACGAAGGCATTTTAATCATCTTTCGGGTTCAAGGGTCTCGTTTAGAGGAAGCATGTGAAATATTTGCAAAATCGTCAACATGAGATTGGTTCAATAAGTTACTTTAATTATTTGTTCAAATCTAAATACTTCTTTTTTTATTCATGATAGGCTTAAGTTTGACCTCATTCCCACCTGATGGTAAGTGCTGTTTAACACTCATTTTCCTCAACAATAAAGGGTACGAAGTCGTAAAACTGGGTAAATAAGTTACACTGCTTAAGTAAGGATATATTCCACTAAAGTTTATAACTCTGTAGTGATTGTCTACAGAAAGTTGTCACAAAAGGAAACTTCATTGAGTAAAATAGCGTAAAAGACGAATTAAGTGTTATAACTGAAAATGGTCTTTATCATTCATAAGTTTCATTTCGTATCCGTTGAGAATTGAGATGTGTCGTCTATTCTTCTCTATCATAAATATATTTTCCATATGCCGAGAATGTCTTGGAAGTTGTTCAAAGAGCCCATGCATAATTCAGAGTACATTAGTGTTTCATATTTCAGATTGCAATGAATACCTACCTGCGTGAAAAATGAACATAAAAGATGCTGGGTAAAGCATATTCAACTCCATGTTGGCGGTTTAGTAACACAAGTGAATACTATATGAGAAGCGAAACTATGTTTGTATAACCCTTAGAATGGGTAATGAGACTAAGTGTGCCATACCTACGCCTACAGTTTTCATTCAAAATTTTATAAGTAAGATAATCCTCAGAAAATCTGAACCACTAAATAGGTACTTTGTATATCTTTGTAATTACATAAGTAGGTAACTTGTTTTTCTGGTGATTAAACATTTCTTGAGTAATTTGTCTCTGTCGCCCTGCAGACAATTTATTTAGGTAGGTAAAACCTCGTGGTTTGGGGCTTGAAATCTACCAAGGAAAAAATTACTCACAGAAAAAAAGCAGATGTTCAGATAATCCTTTCATTTTCAAATAATCTTTTGTAACAGTTATATCAATGCATTTCGTGGACGGAAATAAATAAAATGAAATGCATTAGGTACATGCACCTCTAGGGTATCGCAAATCCCTCAACTATTAGCTTGACTAATTTGGCAGGGAGACAGCAAAAACTTTACACCAGGGGAGGGGCAGGAAGGCTAAACTGACATTTTCATGGTAAGAGAATATCGGGTCTCGGTTTGACCCATGAATGTGAAATAGGTACCGCACCGTTCAACAGCCCTAGGCGCTTTCAAAGCAGTGTAAGAGGGACGGTCAATTGGGAAAAGGCTCGGAGGAATGTAGGTGGGACGTTCAAAGATTGAGCTCTGGGGAATACCTATATCACACTTTTGGCACAAAACAGACTTGGCACCTTATAATTTCTTTTTATTATTTACTATGATGACTATAAGAAAAAAAATCAGGTGCTGAAAAAGTCGTGGCTGCCTAGTAAGTAGCTATTTCTGGCCTGTCGCAAGAAGACGAGTAAAAGTTAGGCCTACCCATCTGCTAGTTGAAGGTAAATATATTTAAATCTGTGCGTCTCAAAACTCGAATTCTTACCTACGTGATACCTTTGCATACCATGTTTTATGCTAATAAATATAATTATTATGTCGGACCTTTATCCTAGCTTACTTGCGGAAAATGGGTCCAACACGCAAATCCCTACAGAATAATAATATTATGTGAAATTGTGTACGTACAAGAAGGTGTCTAGCTACGGTTGCAGTAAGTTATTTTACAGTAATTTATTGTTTGCATTCAAATCTTTGACAAACCTTACAGGCAATTTAATTTTTAAAAAGAGAAGTATCCCTTCAGTTATTCCCTTTCAAGATTAGTTTAGGTTTTGAAGCACAGAACACTGAAAAAATAATTATGATACAGTGAAATAAACTAACTTCAAACCTAAAAAAGTGCTAAAAAATAACTGAACCTGAAAAATCTAAATGCAAGTTAAATTTTTTTTGGCCAACGCTGAAGCAGTGCCTTTACAATTGGGCATAATTTCGGTATTCTTTGATAATACTAACAGTAACTTAAACAAGGCATTCATGCTGGACATCGATAAAGATTTCTGTCTGCTTTTGCCTCGCCAACTCCAGAAAATTCCAGCACGTCATGGATACACACACTGGTTTTTTGTTTTGTATCTTCAGGGTCGAAAGTTCGATACCAATAAAATCAACATGCGGACACAGTGGCGGATTTACCAGTAGGCTGAGTAGGCTGGAGCCTAGGGCGGCAGATTTTAGGGGGCGGCAATTTTGAGCCAATTTTTTTTATCTTTCATAAATAAAAAAAATAACTTTATTATATACACAAACTAGTTTTGGGGAGCGTTTTCTTGGAGAGGCATATCTTAATCCACCTTCTAATTAGTACGCACCGCTGTTTTTAGCTCTTCAATAGCAGGTATAGGTACTCTTCACTAGGGCACGTCACAATTACGCGTGGTCAGTCGCCGCCCCCTACTGCGACGCGTGGTCGGCCGCCGCCTCATTCTGCGAGCAAGTGATGCTCCCATGCTCGAGAAGGAGGCGAATGGGTTCGGGAGAGGCTGCACAGAGCTCACCCGGACGGTGACGTGCGCAGACGCCGCAGGCGTCGGAGGTCTGATGACTTCCGTCCTCTATGAACGCAGGCCTGGGGGTGACGGGTGGAGCCGTCTGTCACCCTAGCAGAAGCAGACCAAGGCGGCAGCGTGCGCAAGCACGCCCCCCCCCCCCCCTCGAATGCGAATACCGTGGTTCCCAAACCCGAGGGGACCATCTCGAATCCGGAAATGGCCCGGGTCAAACTGGGATGCGAGGGAAATGCTCTATGGGCCACCTCACACCTTGGCGTCAGAAGACTCTAGACGGCGTGCAGTTTTAGTCTAGTTCTAGTCTCCCTGCATTTACGGTGAGGCCGCCTGTTGCATGATGGATGGTCAATGCCTGGTGGGGTTTCTGGGGAATTTCCTTCCTTAGGGTACACGCGGGTTCCCCCCGTTGTAGGTACCCTAGACGGTACGCTAACACCTAGTGTGGTTTAATTCGGTTCGATTACGACATAACCACCTCACCGTTTTGTCTCGATGAGGGGTACCCGTGGATGCGTGCGAGTCAGAACCTCTACGCGGTGCACCCGGGCAACGGAGGCGAGCAGCGCCTTCCATTCGCCACGGGAGATGCTGCTGCCTTCGGCCAATCCGGCTGGGGTGGGAGTGGCTCTCTAGAGGGCAGCTCCGAGGCTCTCCACGTGTTGGGGCGAGCTGATTGTCCGCGAGCCAACGGTTGGTTGACAGGACGGCCGCCTGTCACCCTCCACCTCACCGTCGGCGAAGTGGCACGATGCTTGCCCAACCCCCTATCGGGGGGTAACCTTACACCCCGGTAATTAAGACCCGAGACTGCTTGCGGTTTTAGTCAGTTCGATCCCGACATAACCACCCCCGATGGCCGACGGGGGGGGGGGGGGGGTAGTCATGGAGAATTGTATAGCCTACTGGCGGCAAATTTGTAAATCCGCCACTGTGCGGACACCTTGAAGCTGACCCAACCTCAATGCATAAATATTTTTTGATGTCGGTTCATATACGATAAGGATAATATCTCCGAATAAGACTTAAAAAAAACGATGCAGCCGAACATACTATCTTCCTTGTTTCTTAAATTCTTTGACAACTAATACTTTCCAACTCGTATGCTCTCAGGTTGTTTCGTAAATATCATAAAGAGATAACGATCTATTACATTATTTATTATCCACTTTATTGATTCATTTATGAGGTTATTAAAAATCTATAGGGAATGGGAAACTTAGGCGTACGTATTAAATTTGCGATTTGAAATTTGCAGAAAGTCAGAATCATGTGTCTTTAACACAGATTGGCCTGGTGCTAGGAGTGCATGGTATGTTACCTAAGCAAAGACCTTTAAATTGTGAGGGTTCTATAAACATGCTCAAAAGAACTATGTATATAACTATCATACAAGTAATGATCGATAGGACGCTCAATAGCCGATGAAGTAAACCATTAAATCTGATACACCTGAGTGCCGAACAAAATACCATAGCATAATACGAGTAGTAGAAATGTCAACATTGCCTCACATTATCCTTTGGGAATAGTGCGTTGTAAACTCATGAGGATATTTATGTATTATAATTAATGTCGCTAAGTTTTACTACCAACATAGTTTGCGATCAGAGCGATGTTACCCCTAAGGTCGTAAATAAGGAATGAGCGGTCCTATGGAACTCTGTTATAATTTGGAAAGTGTTTTACTTTGAACTAAGAAGAACACGTTTACAATGGAAATCGGTAGATGGTGCTGCTGCAATCGAGTTATAGGATGTTTTTTCGAATTCATTCAATTTGCCAACTATATAGTAATAATTAAATAGTCGGTAAACCTGCCTCGATAGGCCCGCCCCGCTCAGAACGTAACTATTCAATGAGCATCCTGAAAGAATTGATATTATTATCAGTGCTCTCTTAATTCAAGTAGGTATGTAACTCTCTTAATTAAAGTCGTGGATTTATGATATATTATTATTGTGACCTAATTAACATTATTTATTATGACATAAACCGAGAGTTTAAAGTCAAATATAATTCAAATTTGAAATAATATAATAATTAAAAAAAATTAATTTTAAAATTCAAAAACCCGACTGCCTAAAAACTGAAAAGAAAAAAACAAGCACTTAGATTGAATGTTCGGTGGTCTAGAAACATAACAACTGAACAGTCGGGATCCATATTTATTCGACAGCCAATCTAATTTTTCCATGGATCCCGACTGTTCAGGGCCCGTAGAGAAATGTCAGTGTATTCCGTAGCGTAAATCGCATTCGAATAGAAACGGTTACATCCCAGCTCGTCGCCGGTGTACGATGCGCGCGCCGCGGCGGAATCACGAGCTGGAGTGTGATTGGTCGACCTAATCTATTGTATTCGATACGATACGATAGCGATTTAGACTTTTGCCACTTGGCTACGGGCACTGTTGTTATGTTTCTAGACCACCGAACATTCAATCTGAGTGCTTGTTTTTTTCTATTCAGTTTTTAGGCAGTCGGGTTTTTGAATTTTAAAATTATTATTTTTTTATTTTATACTTTTTAGTTATTTACATAGCTGCCCGGATAATAATGAAGTATAAAATCTATCTTTTATGGAGTTAATAATTTTCATGTAGTGAAGGGACATCACCGAAATTCAACCTTAATTATTATATTTTTGCTCATATCTCCGGTTCTTCTAAACTGATTGTAATCAAACAAATGTAAGATTTTAAGTCTGACCAAGACCTTTTAAACGAATAAAACCGCATCGAAATTCGTTCAGTAGTTTTTGCGTCCATCGCAGTCAAATGTTTGTGGCGCCAAAAATCCGCCATTTTGATTTTCTAGAATTTTTAATATACCTGGTGTCACTCACACAATAATGACGAATCAAACAACACCTTGTTTGTCAAAATCCGTCAAGCAGTTCAGGCTGTAGAGCGTGCAAGACAGTGTCACTCACACAATCATGACGAATAAAATGATATCTCGCATGTCAAAATCCGTCAAGCCGTTCAGGCTCTAGGCCGTGACAAAGAAATGGACATACATACATACATACATACATAGTCTCGAAAAACATTACCCTCCTTTCTTCGGCAGTCGGGTAAAAGTATGTAACGAAAATACATTTAAATAAGAACAGATTTAACTCACATAGCTTAGTTAACTAATTTGATATATTAATTGCTTAAAATTTAATTAAATTAATGAAATTTTAAGCAATTAGTAGTAACCTATACTAACTTATACTATGATGTACCTATATATATATTATTAGAGATAATTCGTAGTATACATATGATTTTTGGGATAGATATGTGAAGCAAGCAGTTTCCAGAGAGTTATTAATTAGAAGAAATTTATTCAAGCTGACTTTACAAGTCTACATACAGATGAGTTTTTGATGACATGGTTTTCTCATAATTTAATTAAAATCGCATAATTTATGCCAGATTAGTGTTACATAAGAATGATATTATAGTAAGTATATCAAATGTAGAGGACGAGGGATTCGTAAAACAGCCTGCGCTGTCATGAAATACGTTCCAATTTTTGTATCAGTTTATATAGGCAAAAGGAGCAACGCTAGTCAATTTTCCTCTTTGGGATTAAGATATGAACAAATTGGGACTAAAGGGAAATTGAAATATTTTTCCGCTTCTTTGTGTAGAGGTATAACCTCCTAAAATATTAAGCTCATATAATAGTTATGTCATTTTGTAAGTACAGCATCTATCACTATGCTTAACGTTTACAATCTTCGTAGCCGGGACTCTAGTCACTTATATTTTAATTAGGTACCTACCTCAGTTTTGTTTGTAAGTAAGCAAAATTTTGACCTATAAGAGCATTATTATAAATCATCTATATAATTAAATTCCATTTGTTAAATATAGGTGATGGTTTTACGTGTATATTGATTACTGTGTGAAAAGTGGCATTTGACCTCACTTGCAAATTTATACATAAACGAGGCTGGTTGTTCATTATACATTCATTGGCTGCTTATTTCCGGTCACTGCAGGCTGTAAAATTTTCACTTTGAACTTTGATTTAACGTACTATCTGAGAATTTATAAAAGTTAATAATGTTTGATGATCAAGATTGATTTTGCGCTGTACAGCCGCAATGACTTCTATAAACGTCACTGCTGTATTTCAATTAATTGATTCGTGCGGTTCGTGGATACCAATTTACAAAAGTGTTGGTTGGGCCTGGATTAATTTAAAAATCTACTTCAATAAACTTTTTTTTAATTATTTATATTTTAAAATATTATTTAAAAAATAGAATAAAACGTGAGAATAGAGTATTTTAAAAATAAACGTCAATAAACTAGGTCGCAATAAATAAATATGTATAAAATATAATTAAACTTCTTCCATGGATGGATCAGTTTTAGTGGATCAGTCCGGCATACCTAACTAGCTTGAAACAACTTGCAAACTCCATCTACTTGAATAACATAATGATATTACCTGATGTACCTACTTAGGTAGATTAGATATCTTAACTGTAAATGCAAGCTAATTTTGGTTACCCTTTTTCTAGAATATTAGTACCTAGTATTTATCGATAGTTGACTAAGAAAAACTGCTAGCGTAATCAGTGCAAAACAGTTCAGAGGCTTCAGCAAAGGCATCCTTATCTATTTGCGAGGCTACTCAAAGAGCTCTCTTATTCACCAGCTGGAAAATTATCGAGGCGAAACGGTTCCTTTTGACTGATTTTGCAATTAACGTAATGGAAACAAACATCTACATTCCCTTTTGGATAACAAGAAAAACATATTCAACATGAATAATTTCGAACGCTGTTCAGGAATTATGGGGTCAAATTTAATCCTTTCACTTCATATTTTTTTAGAATAAAATGTTTGGCACTTAGGAAGCTAAGTAGGTAAGACGTTAAACAAAACGTAGCCACTTCAGCCACAAGTACCTCTCGCGACGCGTAAACGGATTACAAGGGTTCGCGTACCCCTTGTTAAAATCAAAGTGTTGACTGCGAACCTAATGGCTGTCAAAACAGGTTCGGAGGAAATAGAGCGCTGTCACCATCGCGCGTGTGAACTTTATTAATTGTTCAATAACGTACCCAACTAATACTAGTAAAACGATAAACCTAAATTTTGACCCTATGAGAAAAGGAAACGTTTAATATCGGAACCAAAAGTTCCATTTTATATTTGTAAATATGACTGTTTTGTAGTTTACAAGTTCCAATAAAACTACCTAATGAATCGGTCACCGATAGAAGTCTAAACAAAAATTTAAATCTAGGAATTGACTTCGTCGAAAAGAGTGAAATGACGATGCCCAAGCAAGAGTGTATGTACCTAATGCTTAGAAATGCTGAGATCCCGGTTTATTTGGAAGTAATAAATGAGTCTTGGCATCCGGATGGTTCATTCGTCATCTAAGCGGATTTGATTTTGAATTGCAGTGACAGAATGATGAAGGATCAAGTGAGACTTAAGCTTAGCTTTATTAGGGAGCCGTGGACGTTACGATTTCTTCCAAGATTTTCTTCAAATTTCTCAAGATAACATATACCTGTAAAAGCTGTATCTACATCATTCGCTGTGTTAGTCCCGGTCGCATCCTAGGTTTTCACCTCGGATTCCGTGGTCTACCTATGCCAATATGGAAAGATTTTGTCTCTGCCTACCCCAATGGGAAAAAGGCGTGATTTGTATGTACCTATGTATGCATAAATATTAAATATGAGGCGAGGGTGAATGGGCAACCCGGTAAAGATCGACCTAGGCGTACTAGGGTAATCAGATAAAGGACATTTTAGAGTAAAGTCAGGTTATGAGAAAACAATTATGAAATTAAAGAAGCTAAAGACATATGCCAAGATCGCACTAGTGGAAAGACGTTGACTATGCCTAGCCCGATGGAAAAAAAGCGTGATTTGTGATAAGTAAGATACCCACCAAATCTTTGAAATATGTACATCTATACTAATATTATAAAGAGGAAAGATTTGTTTTTTTGTTTTTTTGTTTTTTTGTTTTTTTGTTTTTTTGTTTTTTTGTTTGTTTGTAACGAATAGGCTCCGAAACTACTGGACCGATTTCAATAATTCTTTCACCAATAGAAAGCTACATTATCTGTGAGTAACATAGGCTATAATTTATCTCCAAGAAATTTAGGGATCCTTACTAAAACTTCAATAATGTAACCCAAGGTGTAAAAAAATGTCCTAAACAAATTACTTACATCGCGTGCGCTGCGAAAACTATTGAAGATAGAACAAAATAATGTACTGTGGAAATGTATAACATAAAAAGGTCTACAAAAAAGTCCGCGATAGCATATGTCTACCTAATAAGGGTAGCCCACAGTAACCATTTTTATCTTAACAAATTACAAAAAAATCATGTGTCATTTTCAAAGCTAATTTTAACAATACAGTATTATTTCTTATACAATTAAATACGTTAGATACGTTGTACGTTTAATGTAGATCAAAATTGCCATTCACGCTATATAATTATCATAAATAGTTTAAGAGTTATCGCAATATGAAAAATTATGCGCGGCGAAATAAATGCAAGTTTAAATGCGGACGTAAATCAGACCAATATTACTTCGGGACATTATAGGTACGTAGGTAGGTATCTAAACTGTGCTCAAAATAATATGCTCTATACACGCAGTACAGTTTTCTTGGGTGCCTTTGAGGATAGCACGGGTGCTACAGCACTGGACGAGCTCAAATTCACCAATCATGGATTATTGCAAAACAATCCGCTCGCGCCAGGGCGTCGTTTGTCTCGCGAATTATACCTATCTAAGATTATATTTCCTGAGGTAGGTATATCTTTGTATTCCCATCCAAATAAATTATATCTTAATCAAGACTTTCAATTGTGTAAAAATTATTTAAAAACTGTTTGAGTTATTGAAATCAGACTTCAGAGGAGGGGATTGGAGAGATGGGGTGGGGGGTTGTGAGCTCTGGCTACCTTTCTTACCGGCGCGGCAGCGGGAACACAACACAATGTCTATTATGGCTGCGGTCTTCTGTACCCCCTGTCACCTCATCCCCTCTATTCTGGGGTTCGGTACGGACATCATGCTTTTTTTTATACCACTTAGGTGGCAGACGAGCACACGGCCCACCTATGGACGTGCGCAACACCAGGGGTGTCACACTCGCGCTGCCGACCCTGCAAAATGCTTCTAATGCCCTTCATGAAGAACCCCATATTTAGCCGCCAGGGAAAACCACTGCAGGGAGATCGTTCCACAGCCTAAGCGTGCGCGGAATGAAATTTCTTTCAAACCTTACAGTACGCACTGCAGGCGGATGTAACGTGTGGGGATGAATTCCCTGTCTGTGGCGAGCGGTGCGATGATAGAAAGTAGCTATAGGCTGATGCCATGCTGGGATGGGAATTGTTTGATATTATGATAATATCAAACAATTCCCATCCCAGGGTCAACTGGGGGGGTGCGGGCCGGAACCTCCACATGGTGCACCTGGGCAACGGAGGCGAGCAGCGCCTCCCACTCGCCACGGGAGACGCTGCTGCCTGCGGCCAATCCGGCCGGGGTGGGAGTGGCCCTCTAGAGGGCTGCTCCGAGGCTCTCCACGTGTCCCTCTGACTAGCAGATGGCACAGTGGGGAGCGAGCGGAGGGCGAGCTGATTGTCTGCGCGCCGACGCGACGGTTGGGTGACAGGACGGCCTCCTGTCACCCTACACCCCACCGTCGGAGAAGTGACGCGATGCTCGCCCCACCCCCCGTTTCGGGGGGTTGAGGGGGCCATCTTAAAACCGTAGATATTCAACGTGGTATGGCCGTTGGCATTGGGTAACCTTACACCCCGGTTACTAAGGCCCGAGACCGCGTGCGGTTTTAGTCGGTTCGATCCCGACATAACCACCCCTGATGGCCGACGGGGGTGGTATCCAAGGGGATTTCCGCACGATAAAAAAAAAGGGTCAACTGGGGAGCGCGGGATATGCTCTAAGTAATCTTACACCCCGGCAACTGAAGACTTGAGACGGCAGCGTGCGGTTTTTATCAGGTCTGAGTGAGACTTAACCGCGCCTGCTGGCTGACAGGGATGATATATGAAGGAACTTCCGCACGAAAAAAGGAATTTGAAACAGAATTCGAAATCCACGCGGGCGGAGCCGCGGGTAACAGCTAGTAACTTTAATAATTTCATACCATGTATATTATGTTTATCGAATGTAAAATAATATAATATGCATATTGATTGGGGTTTAAAATAGCAACCCATTTATGTCCCACTGCTGGGCACTCTCCTCTGACGAGAGAGCTGAGAGGGTTTAGACCTTAATCTTCATACGCTGGCCTAATGCGGGTTGGTGGATCGGAGATGTCCTTAGAATTTGTTCTAGGACATGTGGGTTTCCTCACGATGTTTTTCCTTCACCGTCAGCAAATCTTAAATCATGTGATTAGCACACATAAATTCCACGAAATGAAATTCGCATGGTAGGTTGGTAGGTACTGTCTGGCCGGATTCGAACTCGATACCTCTGAGTAGAGGCCGCGTCCTCATCCATTCAGCTACCATCGTTTTGGGGTTTATTATAATAATATTAATAATTTAGGGCTTTCTGAAATGTAAACTTCATAAACTTAACAAATATTTTGATATAACTAAATACACGGTGTAGTAATCTTCAATTCAATTATTCAAGCCTCTGTTTGTTTTGAAACTGAAACCTCTTATGAATATTTCACGTGAGGTGTTATAGAGCCTTAGAGGCTTGCAAGTGACAAACACTTTGATCACCATTAGGGTTAAATAAAATATAAGTTTGTCTGTGGTGTACTTGACTACGATATTTTATATAAGTAGTGCAGTAGAGAAAAGCATGCAAAATCCCGGGGGCCATTTCCAAAAATAAACTATAAATTAAATTTAGGAATTATTGTTCTAAACGCACTGCAATTTTAGAAAATTCAGTATTCTAAATTAAGTTTGCTTTATAATAATAAAAATCGGTTCTATCAAAATAAAATAGTATACCTATCATACTTTATCAAAACATTGATTCACTTATAAATGGAAGGCACAGGGATGAAAGTGTTGACGTGCTGATAAGATAAACCGTTTGTACACCCAGTATCTTTAGTAGCGCTATTAGCAGATATAACTGTGCGGACATTTTGAAATCCTTTGTTTGAATCTTTCTTTGTCTAATTTAAAGAAAGAGAAAATTTTAATTTTCTATCCAAAATAACACAATAGTTTCTTCTTTGATTATGTAAGTTTATAATCAAAGAGTTTCTTGAGAAAAAGAATATTTTGATAGGAACAAAATCTATCACTAGATTAGTAAATTCGTAATATTAATATTTAAACACAAGTTTAAAGGCGCAGCCAATGTTCATGTTTGTTATCATACATCAAGGCGCTTCTAAAATATATAATGGACACTTGTTTATTTATTTTGTTTCATAATGTAAATTAATAGTCATAAGTATTATATGCCATACATAATATTTCCTAAGTATAACTAGTAGGTACTGAAAAGAAAGAAATTAATATACCTACTATTACTGCTACTTTGAATTCAGGAGATATTTGAGTATGGTTCTACAAAAATGGGAATACAATTTTAAACCTATCATACTCGTATTGCGTAGGTACCGTTTTTGTCAAAGGTTCCCAACACATATCTGTTTGTAGTATTACAGACACACACAGTAAACAGACAGATTATACAGTACCTCTACATATACTTACCAAAACTACATTTTTTTTTAAACCTTTAAAAAGTAAAAAAATAACTATTATAATTATTATGACCTATCTACCCTAAGTATTGAACCTTTATTATTATTTTAGGTAGCTATATTATTTACTTTTTCATATTTTTTACTAACAGTTTGTCTCGTCAAGGACCGCTCACTTAATCATAACCTAATCGTCTGTCTCGCAAGATCTAGAGCGGTCCCCCCGCCAGCAATAGCAGCTGGGGATCTTTCAAACGTACATTATACTTATTAATGATTTTTTTAATGGCACGTCAAAAGCAGTTGAAGCTGGCAGCTTGGTAAAGGTACGGAGTAAGTAGGTATATTTTTTCATGTCTGAAGCTTTAGTATTTTGTAGAACAACTAAAATTCATTTAAACATAATTTTCACGAACCTAAACTAGTATCGCGTTATTTAAATTAAGTCAAAACAGTAAGCTATTTGTAATAAATTTCGCTTAAAACGATTAAAACCAGTATAATACCACAGATAATAATATTAATTTATGGTAATCCTTGCAAATTGTGAATGGTCAACGAGTAGATCTTTGTTCCGAGGTAAACGTCATAAAAATTTTAAAGGCTCTGAAATAAATCTAGGTGACAAGGATTACATACATTTTACTCGTAATTTATTTGTCCATAAGGTAAGGTTTATTGAAGTGACATTTTTATTACGATCGTTTGTTTTATGACCTGTACCACTACAGGATTCGGGTCTGCGGGTTATGATACAACCGTATTGCATGTGAGGGGTCATAAGCTTCATAGCTGGGGGATGAGATTATTATCACAGATTACGTAACAGTTGAAACAGAACAGTTGAAAAAGCACATCATTACTGTTGTCAAAATTTACAGATGACGTAAATGAAGCATTAAATTCCAGGTAGCATGTACTAGCTCTTTTTATTGATTTTTCTCGCGCGTTTGATACGTTAAATCATAACAGACTAGTAAAAAAACTAAACAATAGTGGTATACGTGGCCCTTTATTAAAATGGTGTGACAGTTATCTGCAGAATAGGTCTTATCGTGTCCAAATTAATAAAACATATAGTAAGTTAGTCGTTGCTGACGTGGGAACGGCTCAAGGATCTGTGCTCGGCCCTCTTCACTTCATTGCGTATGTGAACGATATGAACAATATTATAAGTCACTGTACCACCTACCAGTATGCAGACGATACATGTCTACTGGTGGCTGATACGGATGTCTCCGAGGCATTCATGAAGTTACAAGAAGATCTAGACAATATTAACAAGTGGTGTCACGACAATGAATTAGTCCTAAACGCGAGCAAAACCAAACTTGTTCATATTCGTTCTCCATACATAAAAACTCACGCACCCAATGGAACAAAGTTAGTGGCTCATACACACCTATGCCTACATAAAAAGAATAACAACTGTCAATGCCCATCAATTGAAATAGTTAATGAGCACACCTATCTGGGTCTAGTTATAGATTCTAAATTCAACTGGCTACCTCAGGTCAACCGTGTGTGTGAAAAACTGAGAATATTTTTAGCCAACATGTATATTATAAACAATAGGATACCTCTCAAAGTGAAGCTAATGCTTTATAACGCGCTAGCCGAAACAATTATAGGATATGGAATCACAAGTTATGGTAGAACTTTTAAAACGTACCTCGATCGAATATTTCAGTTACAACGTAAGATCTTGAAATTGATTATGTCACACCATAATGCATCAAAAAATGAAGACGGTACAGAACTATTTAAGCACTGTAAGGTGCTTCCAGTTCACTCTAAAGTCGAACTCAGTCTCCTAAAAGAACAATTTTTTAATAACAACATTCAGATCGAAATATCCCATGTTATTCAGACACGGTCAGTATATAATAAGAAACTGGCAACCTGTAGGGCAAGAAATACATACGGGGAAAGAACCATAAGTTATATTATTCCACGCTTATTAAATAAATTAAACACATCTTTCAGGCAAAGCATCACGCCAAAAAATATGAAATATAAATTAAAAGCGCACTTCTTAAACATCCTGTGAATGCCTCGTACGAAACCGGTTCTTTGTCAGCTTCGCTCGAACTGACGATCGGCTATTTATAAAAATATGTAACTACCTCCTAACAGAGCCTTATAATATGCCTAATTGCTTAGAAATTTATGTGTAACTTATTAATTAGTATAAAATAAATATTGTAAATATCTTTAGTTTAAGTACTTACTATGCATCTATTTATCTCGCACTACAGAATGCACGGCACTCCACATAAACCTTAGTGGTTTACGGAATGCTTTATTTTAATTTGTTATCATGTGATATTGTAAAATAAATAAATAATAATAATAATAATAATAGATAAATTACTGCCTGAATAATCATTCTTATACATATTATTAAAACCTTGATAAAAATTATACCTTGGAGTGCAGAGTCTCCTCCTGTTTTGGTTTGGCTTTTAGATGGGAGCAACTGCCGTCTGACTTCCTAATCCTGAGAGGAAAGCCTGCGCCAGAGCCTTGTCCATCAATCAGCACGTGAGGTTGGCTTGGCGCCAAAGGTCATAGTGGGCACCAAACTCTCTTATCTACATATTATTTTACCTCTGCATTGTTTAAATCTTCCACGCATGCGTTTATTATTAACTATTGTTTTTTTTATATTGGTTATTTTTGTATAGGTACACATAACATTTTTGATACAAAAGGATATTTAGGATATTCATTTATTTACTTAACATTTATGCACACACAATAATGCTTTCGTATTTCATGATAAACCTAAAATAATGTTTACGGATATTAACGCAAATGTAATAAAAAATTGGCAATTGTCGTAAAAATTACACGTAAAATTATCTCTAGTCTACCATGAGATAATTTTCTCTATGATGACAGCACCTTAGTGTTGTAGCGTGAATTTTGTGACGTAATAGCGTAACAACCTTTTTTGTCTACATTATACTTACCTTTTTTTCAGGAAATATACCTTTCTACATTTATAAACTTACAAGCAAAACTTCATTCAAATATAATTTTTCATCCAATTAATTCGGTTTCCGTGGTAGAAGTGTATAAATAAATTATATGTGAACAAAAATTGCTAGTTTAATAGTATAAGATGTAGTAGGTATCTATATAATTCTATTCACGAAACAATAAAGTACCCTAGAACACCAGGCTTTAACATAAAGCTTTAAGCTCTCAATACTGTTTCATGATACAACATAACCTTTTCATAACTCGGCTAATGCCGTCGCCTCGCCTGAAATCACGTTAGTTACACTTTGTCGCGAGGCAAAGTGAATATTCGGTAAGGTAAATATTAAGTTTTTTTTTATGCAGCTTCGTACTTAAGTAGTGAGCAATATAAATTCAGCTTCCAATAAGCGGCTGTTAGTAAAAAAATATATTTATAGGTTTATTTTATTTACGTAAGTACGGTAATTGTAAATAAGACGACACAGGGCCCTATCAACATCCTTGAGGTTTAAATCAACTTGAGTCAAACAAGATGTCCCGGGGTCAGCCGGGTGCGAGGGAAATTCTCAATGGGCCACCTTACACCCTGGCGTCAGAAGACCCTAGACGGCAAGCGGTTTTAGTCAATAAGAGTCTGAGTTAACATACCCCGCTAGGCGCGGGGTGGGTATCCATGAGGCTTTCCGCACGGAAAAAAAAGGGTGCGAGGGAAGTGCCTCTTGAGTAAACTTACACCTCGGCGTCTGAAGACCTGGGAAAGCGCTATGAGGATGATGATGATGATGATGAAAATTGTTCAAAACAACGTATTCAGTTTGCTGCAACTTTTTGTAGCACATACCTATTTGTATCAGGATAATAACCCATCTCCACCGCATTCATTGATTATTATTGATCCTTTGATTCATTAATTCTAAATTGTTTATTGATTATGAACATGAGAAGCATTTATTTACAAATAAACTCAAGAATTTGCCATTTAGGCTAATGAAGTTACTCAGTAAAACAAACCTTCCATTGATGTTATTTATTTTTATGTTTGTACCTAATTTTCATTGATATAATTGCAAGAAGTTTACCTAATCTAGTTTAAAATAATAAACAGCAAGACGTAACAATAAAATTACACTTCAGATAAACAGTAGTACAATTAAATTCTAACGTAGAATCAACAACAGCCAGAGGCATTCCTATAAATCGGAAATAGGCATGTATTAAGTACTCGTACACTAAGGAGTGTTTATAATGCGGCACGTAAGGACGAACAGCGCGGCATTTCAATACGTCATTCGTGAGGCATTCCAATGTCCTTCCCATCAACTGCCAAAGCACCGAGCCGAGGCATCGAGCTCAGAACGCTTGCTATGAACTCAATATTCTTACCTCGTTCATCTGCACATGATTATGTTCAAATGTACTTAAATGGTTTATTACTCTCAATAGTATGTTTTATATTGATGACACAAACCCTACGAGTACCTTATACCTACATAGTATAATCAGAACAGTATTATGTCAATCATAAACCTCTACAATCTCCATCTACGCCAGGACTCACAATATCCTTACTACCTACCTACTTACATTGTTTATGTCGATGTTAATGTACATACACAAGACCTTGCCTCTACTTATTTAATTATTTCTTATTGCACTTCCGGGGTTTGCTGGTAGAAAACTTAACTATGAGTTAAGTTTGCCATTGTACTACTGATAATTTCATTAGACTGCATTTGATGTGACAGCTTGTAGGTATAGCTTTATCTTATTAATAGTATAAATGTGAATGTATGTGTGTGAGTGAGATAAAATATAGTCTGGAATAAAATAACACATGAGCTAATTTTTATCCCTGGAATAGGTTCCCATGAGAAGCGGAAACGGGATCAGAATTTTAAAGGGACGAAGCCGCGGACAATAAATAGTTATTGTTTATTCTTATTCTTAATTATACTGCTTATGATAATGAGTAAACGTTATAAAATAAATATATTTTCTTCATTGGTAAATTATACTTGTGCGAAACTGAGGCGGTAGTTATATGGTCTACCTATGTATAATAATTCGCAATGCCATCATGGAGAAAAAATGCATCATATAAATGAATGTGCAGGTGTTCGATATGGGTATACTAATAAAATGATTATTTTTGCTACATATAAGGTTGCGGAAACAGGTGTTCTTCCACGAAGTCAGTTATAGGTTAAAACTCTGGCAAACTGTTAACAGAGCAATGATTAAATTTACGTTATTATAATTTTAACTATTGGTTAAAATAGTCAATAAAATATTTACGCTATTCTTGACAATGCTGTAAACCTCGCGTACTAGTTAAGTCGTTGGTAGACGGTAGTTAGTAATTTGCCGTAAGCAAATCACGTATACCAAGTTTAAAATTAGATTTCTTACTTCCTGTGTAACATGAGGTGCTTTTAGCAGCGTGTTGAATAGAATAGTCCTCGGTGAACAACTACTATGAGGTCATCAAAAAATAATAAAGATGTGAATGGAAAATCTGCAGGTTCAGGCAAACTCAAACCACGCATGCAGTATTGTCTTGATATAAGTAAAATCAAGAGTAAGAAAAATGTATAGATAAGATTAAAAGCTGCAGCTTTTTGAAAGTTGGTTAATGAATAATTTCAAGATCCATAAAAACAGTGAAATTGAAGAAACGGTGAACAGAAAAACGTGCCCTGCTTGAAGGTGAGCTCACCTAACAACATTCTAGTATTCGTATTGTAGCAACCGGTCCCTACATAGACACTTCGTGGTTTTTCAATAGTATAAGTTCTTGAATTACCCAGTCTTTGTTTGCCCCTTATGAGTTATTTTACTTTCATTCAATTGTGACGGAACTCTCTTACATTAATATCTACTAAAAATACACTGCAATGCACTAGGCAGAATGAAATTGCATTTAGGATTCTATTCCTGTAGCTTTGCAAAAGGAGTAAGTGGGAATTACTAGTGATTTTGGTAACTAGTACCCTTTAAAAAATGCAACTGTAAATTAGTAATGTAAATTTCGGAGTAGGTACGTCATATTGGATTAAGAATGCAAAATGATAGTAATATTATAACTCCCAAAGATCCACAAGTAATTTTGCAAATATATGTACATTGAATGTAAAAAACCTTCCATTTCAGCGAAGTATGCACAATGAGCGAAGAAAATTGAAGCTTAAAATGTTTTCTTTGTTGGTGACGACGCGCTGGCAGGCAGAGGTTTAGTAGGCGGTGTGGTCAAAGCAGTCTTACCGAGATTTCACTGATGCATTGTGTTGTGGTCAACCACCGGAATGTATTGATTAAATCATTGGTCTTTAGAATACATTCTTATGTAAACAAGAAAGAATTATTCCACGCGTTCGGCTCTAGTAATACCTATACTCTATAATCTCGTGTAACAGTGTGGGTTTCAACCTCCAAAATGCCTTGACTGATTATTAGGAAATTTTATATTTGGTAGAAACTTATTTTATAGTTACTCATATTTTTTATACCTCGATATGGACAGACAAACGTACATACAGCTACAAATTGTAGATAGGATATGTTTGAAATCCCTATAAAAATAAAATAACATAAGCATCGACTTGTATAAAATACGTGTAAAATTAAGAATTCTCTTCTTTTATTTAAAACTCGATGGAATACTAACAGATTTCTGTAAAGACCATATTAACTTACTAAACTAAATCGTCGAGCACACTAAGTATTTAAGACGTCGACTTAATATTCCAGGTGACTGCGGCACTGGATGACGCTAAAGATTTAAATATCAAATGAGAGTTTGAAAACAACCCTACACACTAGGGAGGTGAAACCACATCTACCTGGGACTATTAGGAGTGGCTTCGCCCCATTTATGATAGCAATCCATTTATGTCCCACTGCTGGGCACGGGTCTCCTCTCCTCTAACGAGAGAGCTGAGAGGGTTTAGTTAGACCTTAATCCACACACGCTGGCCTAATGCGGGTTGGTGGATCGGACATGTACTTAGAATTTCTTCTAGGGCATGTGGGTGGGTTTCCTCACGATGTTTTTCCTACACCGTCAACAAATGGTAAATCATGTGATTAGCACACATAAATTCCACAAACTGAAATTCACATTGGTAGGTTGGTAGGTACTGTCTGGCCGGATTCGAACTCGATACCTCTGTGATTAGGCCGCGTCCTAATCCATTCAGCTATCATCTATACTGACATAATATTACTAGCGGCTCGGGACCCGGTTTTGCACGAGTATAAATTCGTAAAAAAGTGACATGTAATTTAATAGGAGCGCGATATTTCGGGTCCAATGCTGCATAAAAGACAGTTATTAAAATAGAATTTCATCCTTATTACTTTCAAAATGACGGAATTTCATGCGGCCAGGCATCCCTAAATTAGGTATAACCCCTTATGGATATAATTTTAAATAACACCAATATAGGTACCTAGATAAATTAATTAACAATCAGGAGTACTGTAGGTGAGTGATTTTCGCGCTTCTATTTTCTTATTCTTCTTTCCCTTATAAGCTTTCAACCCCTATTTTACCCTCTTATGGAATAATATTTTTTTGAAAAATGCTGATACACTTCAGTAACTTTAAACAAACATTCACTAATTTCTAACAGAAGATGAAGGACAATTATAGAGTTTTATACAAAGGTTTATCTTTTGCCACTTTAAAAGAGAAGTTTCCAAAAATCTCTGCCTACAACATTAAAGACATCTATTGCCGTAATTTCATGTTTGCAGGTCCAACTGTTTGGCTCTGCATTGATGAATTTTATAAGTCAATCGGTCATTGCAAGAATTCGTAAAAAATAATCACATAAAATAGAAAGCCAGTTAGCAATTTTGTGCGTCTCTACTATGAGGTAGATAATTACTGAGTACTTCCAAATAATTTACTTAGCAATTGACACTATTATATTAGATAGGTGACAATAAACAATTGTTACTAATTTTATTTCGGTTTTCAAGCTGATTTTCAATTTGAAGTTATTAAGAAAGCTGTAAGTTCTTATTTGCAATTAAGAGTAAATGTAGTATAATATAAATGACATTTTGCCGGGGCAGTACCTCTAATCGCTTTTGAAATACCTAAGTACAATGAAACAGTGCTGAATACTAAACGAATAGCTGCAATCATGAGATTAGGAGAAAGCTAGTTCAAAACGCCTTAGACTTACCAAAATATTAGATTAGTATCAACTATAGGCAGCTATGTAGGTATGTATTTAGGTAATATTAGCGAATTTGGTAAATTTTCAATTTGGTCAATATCATGTCCATGGAATAGCGTGGGATCGAATGTGGAGATCGGAGAAATGTAATTGTCTATTCATCTCTGCTTAACCTCCCTGGGTTAGCAAACGTAAGTATTATGTATAATGTTCAAAAATTAATATCATTATTGAAGCAAAAATATACCTATAAAATTCATTCACCCGTGCGTTTTTGCATATCAAACTTATTTTTAAATAGGTCGGGTCGCTAGGCGGGACGTGGGTTGAGTGCAACTTAAATAGATTACATATTGCTCGTCTCAGATGTTTCATAAATGGATTATACCACCAAGCTGAGTAGGAATCTTACTGAAATACTTGATATTACGTGAATAGAAATTGGGGTTAAGATGGTTATCAGTGATGCGAAGTGTCGTATATTTATTAAATACCTGGATTAAGTTAGACGTTTCTGCTTGCAATTTAGAATACGATAAAATAAAATTGTTAGGTATTTTAATAGAATTTACGAGATATAAATACTTTACACTTATTAGCCAACCCGAGCAAACGTAATCGAATTTATCGAATGTCAATCAGTCAAGTAAAACCAAAGTAAAACGAAATGCATAAAAAATGTCTAAGTTATACGATACTTCATGTAAATTTCACGAATTTGAATGACGATTAAATTACATAGTTTCACTAAAACTCTAAATACTAAAATCGAGACAAAAACAGGTCAAGTGCGGGTTCCCTACCAAAATATACTTACTTCTGAACGAATTAATTCATGCAACGATCCAGGCAACGTCTTCTGATTATGTTAACGTAAAAATTTGTGTTTTTAGAGCTTCAAGGCGTTACAGACTTGATTTGGTACAAATTGCAACTTGATGCCTCCACGTCGTGTTCTTGAGGAAAAAGTCTTTATACAGATAGATCGACGGATAGACAGACAGACAGACCGACGGATAGACAGACAGACAGACATACGGACAACGAAGTGCCCCATAAGTAATACGAAACTCTTAAAATAGAGGGTAAAATTACTATTCGCGATATTCTCAAAACACAAACCGTTTCGGAGTTTCGGAGTGCGCCGTGCAACCACAAAGACAAACACAACATTTTCATTTTAGACTTAACATGAGTAATTAACACAAGCAGTAGCAGGTTAAAGTGTAGACTTGTAAGGCTTTCAAGACAAAGGAATCCAATTTTACAAGAACTAATTGGTTCTCAATTCGATACGTCGCTCATTTAATGGCACCCGAAGGATATAATATAGACACATGCCACAGTTCGTACCTATAGGTACTTAATACTTTTTCTGTTAAAGTATCCGACCGAGTGATATAAGAAAACAACTGTGCGTCTTTCGTTTCGGCATCGGCATCGTAGCAAAGTTTAAAATTCAAAGTCTGGCTTCGGGATGATAATAAAGAAAAAACCTGAATAGCAAAATAAAGTTCAAAGTTAACACTCATAGAAATTGATAATATTTATTTTGCTATTCTACAGTAACCGTAAGTATTTCAATCCTAAATACGATGATATTATGTAAATCATGAACTGGTTTCTGGAAACTTACCTATAAGATTACTAAGTAAACAAACATACAGCCCATCGGAAGGCAAGCAGTCGTAGCCTTCAAAGGCTACGCACGCAATAAAAGCTAAATTGTTACATTCGCCATCACTCGCACCGCCATATCTCACGAATACACTTCACCAAGTTTCCCGCATGCACGCTGACTATTAATTGTCCTTCGTATATGACCACGTATTTGTTATGCCGAAATTTAACCTTAAACAAAAAAGCACTACTGCGTAGGATTTTCAATTCAATTTTAAGGTATTAATTTCTTCGCGCAGAGCCTTAATTCTTTTTTAAATTGCAGTAGCCTATGTTAAGCCATGTAATATTACCTATGTGCCACGGTAGGAGGGCGCAGCGACGTAGCCAGCGGGGGCAGTATCTATTGTGGGCCGCCGCTAAATATATAATTAGATGTCTACTATGTGGTGTAATTTGTATATTTTTAGATTTTGGGGAGATAATAGGTATCTATTGTATCTAATTATGAAATTAGAAAATTAAATTTTAAATACCAATTATAGTAATTATATAGGTTACCTATATATTTTGTGGTTTGATACATATTTAGGATACCTAATATGCCCCTTATTAATTGGACATTAGTTTTGTTACATACTGTACCTATACATAATAAAATTAACGAACGAACGAACGAATACCAACTACCAAGCTTATACTTGTTTTACCGATCCGATAAACTGCATAAAGAAATAATGTGCAGCAGAAAACAAAATAATATTTTTAAACAAAATTGTTAAGTTCACCGTGAACATACACAACGAAGAGATAGTTCAGATACCTACGTTACATGAGTGTCCGTTTATGAAACCTCCAGTGGCTAATATAAGGCATGTTATAGGTTGATAAGGGTATATACCTACCTACATAGAGTTTCCGTATGGAGGGTGAACGGATGGATGCCCATCGGCATCGGCCACTGACTTTTAATAGGATGTGTATTAACAATGTGTGAAACTTTGTAACAAAAGCAGACTCGATAGGTGCTTTATTTTCACCATGCTGACTAGTGACTAGTCTGTCATTGTTCATTCACGTTTCATATCCTATACAGTTCACAACTTTCTGGCAAAAAATAAAAGTAATTTGATTCTGAACCAAAGAAGTTTAATTCACAATACGATTTTCATTTTCAGATTTAGATGAAAAACATCGTTAATCCAATTCAAATGAAGAAATAGTGTTGGGTAACAACGGCGGTTGAAACTTTTCGCGTCATCTAATATAAAAGTTTGATAGAAGAAGGCAGGGGTTAAGTGAAAAACTACTGAAGCGGCGAACAGGATTTCTGAGAACACGCCGCTTCGGGAAAGTAAAAAACTTAGGTAAGAGTTCATCAAAAATTATTTGTGAACCTGTTTCAGTTATTGATTTCTTATAAAAAAAATCCAAGTGATAATATTGAGATTATGAAAACTCGGTTACCGCGGGTTTTAGTCGTAGAAAACATAATTTAATTCGGTTTCCATCGGGTTATGTTTGTGAGTAATAAGATAATACAAGGACCTCATGTTTTTTATGTCACAAGAAAGGTTTAACAACTCATAATTTATAAAAGTTATTGGTTTTTCCTTTCAGCGAACATGTCACCTCCTCCGGCCTGAATTCGATAACATGGTTTGTAACGTATAATTGGAACTTGTGTTTAAAGAAAAACTTCTCTATTTTATAATACTCGTACACCTATGGCATTGAATTACTATTATTTGGAGGGTTGCCAGAGCCCTTTGGGAGGTGAGATTCTCCAGAAAAGCGCGAGGTGATAATTACTGTTGCCATAAGTGAAGAGACACCGAGTGGTTTTCTAATTGATTCGATTCTGACATTACCATTTCACCATTAGTCCCAACGCCGGTGAAGTAGCACCTGTGGTTTAGTTTTCACATAAAGAGCCCAGCTCATGCGAAAATACTGAGAGCACTATCGTATAAAAATATTCTGAGTATATACTTCAGTATTTGACATAGTAATTATATATTATTATATAATATCAATGACTATTGACATGTAATATAAATAGGTACATGTCCTAACTGACTAATTTATCTGCGCAGAATTTAAACTTACTACGTAGGTACCTATGTATTTTATGTTTGCAACATCCACTGAGGAAGTATTTACAGTTTGAGGAGTTGATAAAGAATCAGTTGCATGGCAATCCGTCATTTTTAATGTGAAAATATAATTTAGGTACCTGCCTCATCAATTTATCAGCGTTTTTATTGAATTCGTCAATTTTGAAGGTGAAGTTATGAAATTCAATAACTGATGAAATTACGCGTGCTTATATACTGTCCGTCAATGGCTGCATGAGATCCGATTATAGGGTTTATAAGGTTATCCCTTGCAGAGCAGAGGCTGTCCGTTAGTAATATTCACACTCGTATTTGCCTATAAATGATGTTACGTCATCTTGTAATCCGAGCCCAATGCTGATCCTGTCATTGCATTGAGAATTGCACAATTAAAATGTTCAATTGACGCAAATTAAGTGAGTAAAGAATTAAGTGCAGGTACATTTTGTTTATTATAATACCTATATTAACAAAATAGTGGATGCTAGTGACATAAATAAAGTAATAAGTACTTACTTTCAACGGTAGGTATCACCTGCCAGCTAAATGTGAGACTAATAATGAGTTACCTACTAATTCAGTTGTACTTTTATTCTAAATTTAAATAATTTTGTAGATAATAGTAGGCACTTCAAAATAATTAGATAGTAATAAGTAATATAAGTTAAAGTGGGACGCGCATAACTATCGCGTTTAGCAAGAATACTCAGCTCTGCGGTTTATGTAGTTTATGGAGTGAAACAGCTTTATAGATATGGAAACCGCCGCATAGCTGATTTATTTTAATTGTCTCAATGATACCAGACGTCATTAGCCCTACTGCAAAGTGTTAAACTCGTTGCTAACTACTGCAATAAACTACCTACTGCTACAATACCTAACTTAAATATTTATTTCGGGGTTTCGATTGCCATTTGTGAGTAAGTTTCTTTAACTTTCACAATGTGAATAATAAAATGTATTGTGTCTACTGCAGTAATCTTGTAGAATTACTTTAATTTCGTAAAAAAATAATGGTTAAAAAATAAAAACCCGACTGCTGTTGAAAAGCCTGAAACAAGTTTGATAGCAGGCGGTACCCATTAATTTTCTCACGGATAAATAGATATAAAAGGAAATAAACCGAAATGTATAAAAGTAACGAGTAAGTAGGTACATCGATTTTAAATCGTTTCCCGATAATGTTTTATATTTACATAGTCGTAGCAACACATCCTCTGTGATCGACGCTGTCAATCACGCTGAACAAATTACCCTATCTGTCACCACAATCTCGAAGTCTCGAGTTTCGTAAACCTGTCGAGCGTTCAAAAAATTTGCCTCAATATTTTCTAAGCTTCTCGCGTATAACCTTATTGTAATGGAGGATTAAAATCAAGGATAATATTTTGCAAAATTAAAATGTATAAAAATTTGTAGTAGGTCTTTTAATGTATGTAACCTTTTTAATATAAAACTTTTCAGTAAATAAGAAGAGAACAAGGGTCCGAAGAAAAGAAAAAAATAAGGTCACCCGGGGCCCCGCCGAGGTGCAATCGTGACACAACGCTGTGATAATGATAATTTTCAGCAAATAATTTGTAGCCCACCAGGAAAGAATGAAAAGTACAGTGGAATAATTTGTAAAGTGATTGAAACATATGGAAAAAAATATTTGTGTTCTAGTGGCGATACCGATGCCGAAATATGATTTTTGGAATTTTTATCTGTGTTCATTCTGTCCGCAAGTGTAAATGTTCGAGCATCACGTGAAAACCGCCTAACAAATTCAGTTGCAATTTAGCATTTGCATGAACGTTCTTTTAAGATAAGGTTATAAACTTTGGTATAAGTAGGTATATCATCACGCTGCGATAGGCATGAATAAAGCAGCAGAACAAAATGACAACTTTATTATTACAAAGTAGGCCATCGCGAAATTATGCAGTTCGGTAGAACTAAATCTTTGCAGCCATGGGGTAAACCTGGGCCCACATTTTATGTGCATTCGGAAGCTGAACTCCTGCATTTGAGACATTATTCAACGAAATCCGTGCAGCAGTTTGGCAGATATGAAATAATAAAGAATATTACATATAGGATACACGCGAAAAACATAACCTTTCCTTGGCAGTTGGGTATCTAACCGCATCCGTGCTACGAAACTGCCAACTGTGATTTTAACAATAAGTACAACCAGCTGATATTTTTATGTCACAATCCTTCAAACCTTCTGACATTATGTTTGTATGGGTCAAATATTGGAAGGCCAATTAGAACTACTGCTTGACTTTAGGTTGAACTCAAATTTAATATTTTCTTTGCGTATCTTAGGTGGAAATGCGATAAATTGGTACTGTGTAGCTATTCTGATGATGAAGTCGGAAGGTGTCCATATTCCTATGGACAGAGTTCAGAAGTTGCCATCTAAACTAAACAAGATAAACCCGTCATGTTTGGGCTCAGTAGGTATATAGTCGGATCGGAGTCGGAAAGTCTTTTAAATTAATAATTATAGATTATGAAAAGTTTTAAGTGAACAGAAACCTGACATACTAAACAATAGGTATTTTAAATAGGTATCGATTTTTTTAATACATAAATAATTAAATATGATGTTATCTACATAACAAACTAGGTACCTACATACAAAAACTGTGAGGCCTGAAAAGTTGGGAAAACTAACTCTAACAGAACCTTGCCTCGTTATTGTTAGCCAAATTCACTGAATAGACCTTTTGTGAACAAGTTATTGTATGGGCATACAAAAAGAGACTCTTTTGAGACCTGCGAACCTCTCTGAACAAGCTGTTTTTTCTTTTATAATGATTTTCATAATAACACGTAGGCTTTATTCAGTACTTTTCTTTTATTTATTTATTTATTTATTTTCTTTATTTTCAAAATAGTGCAACGTAATTACATCTTTTTGACGTCAAAAACTACTTAATACTAAGTTTACCACCGCTTCCTAGGCGCTAGTGGAGAAGAAACGGCGCAACAAACTCCACTGCTGCATTTTCAGACGTCAGCTTATACATAGATTTCTTAAGACTAAATATGGACGAATGTATATTTTTGTCTCATGTCAATATAAATAAAGGTATAAAGAAACGTTATAGTAAAATTTTAACCTAAGTTAAACGATGAAATGATTGAAAAAGTTAAAATATAGTAAAAAAAGGTCGCGTGTCTACTACAATATTATGCTGTAGTTGTAGCATTTTAGGATCCTAGGAGAGGCCTGCTAACGGCTAACTTGTAAGTGGTCAGTTATTATTAAATATAAGACATTGTTGAGTTAATTGTATCTGTATTGCACTGAAAACATAAAGTAGGGGAACAACTCAACAAAGTCAGGGTAATCCTGGCTTAGGAAGCCAGTGCGGCGGACGAGTTGGGTGCGTACCGGTAGCTTCCCTACATAATATATTTGTTATAGCGGTCAAACTAGCATAGCTAATCGTAAACGTGATTGTTACATAACATAACACTACAATGCACAAAATAAAGATGTTGTGAATGATATAATACGATATGAAAAATAGTTCAACACGTAACAAAAACCAACCTCTTTTGCCCAGTCCTGACCTGGCACTTTCTATACTTATAGGCAGGTTCTTAAAAAAACTGTGTCGAGGTGAAAACTACCTACATAAATTGAATGTTTGACAAGTAATTTTGGATAAAAAAAATAAACTGACTTGAAGAATATATTTTGTCTAGTGTTTAGGTATTAAGTTTTTTATTTTTTACTTTATTTATATTATAAATTACAACAAAAGAAAAATGTCTATTTTTAAATAACTAAAACAAAAATAAAAATAGATTTTATATGCATAGGTACGTCGTAAAATTCCTCCGCATCATCACCAGCGGGTAAAGTTCCCAGAAGGCTGGCAGCATTGCCACGCAAATGCCAATGCTGATTCTTTGCGCAATATAGAGGTCACCAGTGGCGACGATCAACCGCTTCGCCAAATCCTTATAGATAAGGCGGGCACTTGGACCCCGAGACCCCAGCGTCTCAACCTCAAGCGGCTTAAAAATAATCACCAACAAAATTGGAGTATTATATCATCGGTACATAAATGACGAACATAAAATCAAATATAGTCTAATTTAAAAAAATTGCAAATCCGTCTATACATAGGTATAATTAAGCGCAGGCCACATTGCCAACTGACGGACGGAGCGAACGGAGCGGACGGGGCGGGCGAAGCGGGCGGAGCGAACGGAGCGGGCAGAGTGGGCGGAGCAAACGGAGCGGGCAGAGTGGGCAGAGCGAACGGAGCGGACGGAGTGGACCGAGCGGACGGAGCGGAAGGAGCGGGCGGAGCGAACGGAGCGGACGGAGCGGGCGAAACACTGCCGTTCGAAAGACAAGCTATGACTAGTTGAAATAAGGACGGGCGAACGAACTGGGCGAGCTAAGCTAGCGAAGCGGGCGAGCGAGCGAAGCTAGCGAAGCAGGCGAAACAAGCTAAGCTCGTTAGTTGGCGGTGGGAACCCAAGTATGAAAAGAGGTGAAACGATGTCGTCCGCTCCGCCCGCTCCGCCCATTAGCTGGCAGTGTGGCCCGCGCTTAAGTATGCCCGAGCATACATAGGTATATATATAAAAAAATTATAAAAATCCGAGTTGAGAACCTCCTTTTTCGAAATTGGTTAAAAAATAGTGTTCTTGAGCGATACCGGCCATTATCAACATACGGACAAATAAATCATACTAAGTACAGAAGTTTACATAGGTACCTAGATCTATTATAATAAATTATTATGTATTCTTTCTATAGTCAATGGTCGATAAGTGTGCAAACCATGTGCAAACATTCTAATCATTCCAATGTTTTGAAGTATCTACTCTAAAATCGAGTTCAATGGGTAGTGCGCATGTGATGACCCCTGGTGTAGCACACCGAACCTTAATTAAGTCTAAATCTAAAGCCATTCCGTTAGCACTTCACTTTTCATCGATATCCGTAACCGCAAGCCAATTTGTTACTCTGACGTCAATCTTAAGTTTCATTAAGCTCACGATGCCATTCTAAATTGCTATTTAAAATAACGAATTGTCTCACTTAAACTTGATATATTTAATCATCTAGGTTTCAAACTATAATGTAAATTTAGCTTAAGACTTACGAAAGTCAAACTAAAATTTACATTTGGCCTGCGTTCGCTGGGCAATAATAGGTAGGTAGAGATGGTGAAAAAAATCAGGCAAAATAATCAACTGCAGCCATGTTTTAAAATCTTGCTACTTTTGTAAATTTAAACATTTGGATTATTAGGTGAATGGATGTTTGTTCCTTTCACGCCAGAACCGCTGAACCGGTCCGGATTGGCACAGAGATCGAGTATAATTTGTAATAATATATAGACCATTTTTCATTCCTGGATAATGTTGCCTGTAGGTCAGGACAACGATCATCTCGTTGTCATAGTGTTATGGGCGGCGTGCGGACTATTTTTTTAATCAAAATTTTCTCGGTTGATCACGCCGCGAGTATTTAATAACAACGCAAAAAAATGAAGTTGCAAAGGCAGTTCCAGAACCAAAACCAAGCATAAATTCTGAATATTATGACTGGGATTCATTTGAAGAGAACTGACGATCAATTCTTGTAAAAAAAATATGTTCATAATTCTTGATTTCATATCGAACTCCCAAATGTCAAAAAAGGATGTTTGTATCCAAAAGAATATCTTTTTTTAAATTTCTAATTTTGACATTTGGGAGATCGACATGTGTTTGATATAAGACTGAGACTAAATTTTGAACATATTTTTATTACCTCACAGGCAGGTATACCTTGTGTCATAATAATAATATGTGAACGTTCCACTGTACTGCTTTTTTACTTACCTTAGCCTGGAAGGTGATACCATATTCAAAAGCTGCATCAGGATGCAAAGGGATTCGAGTATCGTACTCGTCGTTTGGCACCAGATTGTACTGCTTGGTTGATGGCATCTTCTTCCCCCACTTTAGTAACTTCATCGGCACCCGTTTCCAGGACCTTGCCTTTAGCACCACACGAAAATAACGTGCCTTATACCCCCTTCTAAACATTTAAGCGCTTTAAAGGACCGCCATCCTCCTCAAAACTATGTCCTTATTTGATTTTATAGTTACTGTAGTGTTGTCACCTGAAACAAAAATACTACATGATAGACATTTATAAAATTTTTGCAAACACGGCGCAAATCAATAGTAATAATCAATCTAATGAAACATTTGCAAACGTAGGTACTTTTAAGGACTATGTCCAAAGTACCTCAAATGATTTTATGAACTTAAGCTTTGGTTTTCCTTTTTTCGCTTTTTTATAGTTACTATACCTTCAGCTTACTATCAGGCGAGGCGAAGTCAAATTGACGTGTCCTATATAAAAAAGAATCTTATTTTTTACGGCTAAAGAATCTATTATTTATTCTGTGACTGAATCTTATCAAGTATATTATCAATTGCAACTATATTAGCAATTAAGTCGTTGGAAAAGTTTGTTATTAACATCACAATTAAGTAGTTCCCGCAGAAACCATACCAGAAAATTACTAAAAACAATCGCGCAGATACAATCTATAAAGAAACTGTAAAAAAGCATAATTGATAATATGTAATATCCTAACTAATCGATCCACTCTCTATTATTTGCAATAGGTTCATCTAATTGGCTGGTCTAATAGGAGGGGTAGGATGAGGACGTGGCTGCAGTATGCCATTCAATATTAATCAAGGACAGAATGATATGATTCTCCGATTGTGGCTCTCGACATTTGTCAATAGACTATCATCTATTACGTTTCATTCAAAACGGGATGCACTTAGTTGCGTGATAACATAATGACATGAATTATAGTACGAGTTCAGTCTACACTCTAGATTATTAGGTGCTTGGTCTGGACTGAACTGTGCGGGTTAAATTTTAGTTATTTCTTCATGTTGTTGTAGAGGTATAAATTCAAGCAGATCCCTTGAATAGAGAGACGGACAACGAAGTGAACCTGTAAGGTTTTGTGCCTCAATAGCCTTAATTTGTAGGAACCCTAAAAATTAAATACTCATATAAATATATAAATCAATAACCTCTTGCAGTCTACTACCACTTCATATAAAATAATATACTTATTACATAGATTGACTTGAATGAAAATAACGACTGACAGATTTGTTAAAATTTCGTTTTTGTACGAGGCGAGTTCGTGAAGTTGTCTCCGCAACGGACTTTACTGATTTAACTTACTCGGGCGATTGAGAAATTACTCCTGGCTTAATCATGGACTAGGAGTATTAATTATTTTTCCTTTGGTTTGCGACTTGTAAAATATGGGTATGCAGTACAATTTATTTAATCGAGAAAATACTTTTTATAAATATTGCAGGGGTAGAAATTAGGAAAAGTTATATTAATAGAAATCACAACATAATAAACGTTTACATTTTTACTAGCTGTTGCCCGTGATTTTACCCGCTGCCCATGGGAACCTTTTCCAGGGATTAAAGAGGGACAGCGTAAGTGTTATTCCAGGCTATAATCTATCCCCACTGCCGGTGTTGACGCAAATAACTCAAAAAGATTGATTATTTTGTTGCACAGGTTATTATTGACGCCGAATAGAAATTTAAAGTTTCGATACTTGGTAGTACGATACCCAGTCAATGGCGCAAGCAGTCTCTCAAGTGAGGACATTTTATTTAGGCCAGGGGTGCTCGAGTTATCGATTTCAATGTTACCAATATACTTTCAGAAAATACCAAAAAATACAAGTTTTTTTCTTGTCTATATGTCTAAGGTACTTCTTAGACGTCTTAAAAAGATGACTGCAGGAACTTCGTTAGGATCACAAGTTCTCGTCATTATATTTATCGTATGGTTTACTTACCTATAAATACTGATAACAGTGTAGGTATTTATAGGATTTAGCGGCCCGGAACCCGCTTTATTCGGGAAAAGTAAATTCATAAATAATATTAGCTAAATTTAAATCAAGTTCGAAATTAATGGACAGATTCTAGATGTTCCCCAGACTAAGAGACTGAGAATGATACATCAATGATGTGCAATTTCACTATAAAACGTCATAGACACTTCAAATGTCCATACCAAAAGAGCTTACCATCAGGCGAGGTGAAGTCATTTTGACGTGTCATTATATAAAAAAATGCACAAATGAAAGTTGTGATGTTCTTAGAAAGAAGTACCTAATGAAATGAACTATCTTTATCACTATACGTTTACTTATCTTTGAGGCGCCATTAACGTGTCAGCTTACAGGTGCATTTAAACCGGTAACGAAGGTCAGTGACCTCTATCACGTCTTTCTTTGATAAATGTTCTACTTGGTCCTACTGCTTCTACGTTTTCTTAACGTAACCCCGAAACTGTTTATACTGCTTCAAAGGAACTTTTGCGTTAAGTTGTTATTATAAATTGATCATGGTCTGGAGACGTTCGTTGACTAAGTAAGTAGTTACTGTTGAATATGTTAAAATTATCTCTAAATTTGAATAATCGTACTTAACTGTCCCCCGCGGCTTCTTCCATGACATATTTCATTCCCGTGGCACCTATTTAAACTATGCGTACCCGTAATTTAATAGTGTAATGTAATATTATGAAAATTTGCCTAATTTGTTGACATAATAATATACTACGATTACTGCTCTGCTCCTCTAGGTAGTGATGTGATGATTTACGCTTCTTCGATAAGTTTTTCAATTCGAACCAGCAGGTCCAGAGATTAACGCGTTCAAAAAAACAAACAAACACGAACTTTATAATGTTAGTACTTAGTACCTACATTCTTCAGCTATTTCCTGTAACTTCGACCGCAATAAGTTCAAAATAGAGCAAAGTTTGTTTAATTAGGTAGTAAGTGTTGAACCTGGCATGTAATAAGGTAATAAGTTATTTTATTATTACATTTTCAACTACTTATTTTTGATAACTACTTATGAGGTTTAGATAGATGTAACATCGAACTTTATTATTTTATTATGTACTGACGAATTATGTAGCACTCAGTAGCACTATACAAACCTTATAAAAAAGTCATTCCACTCCTTATTTTTGCGTTTGACAGCAGTTTTAGAATGTAACTATTGCATTAATCGTACAAGTAAACTTGGAAATGCGTGACTAAGAAATTATATAAACTGGCGTATCATATGTATCTACCCTATTTATAACTCATTACCAAAATTAAAATGCTTTATTTGTTTCGGTTGATTTAATTTTTACGATTATTTGCTCACTCAATGAAAACGGCTACACTCTATCATATCTAGTGTTGGGATCGAATCGCTGCAAATTACGAATCCAAAATAATCGTTCACACTTACTTGATATTGTTTGTTGACATTTACGTCAACATAAAAGTTGTTGTAACATAATTATAAGCTTATTATATTATGTATTATGGATTCTTGTACGTGTTTTCAATGGCTAATCATCTCATCGGGCTATACGGCGGGTGACACAGTAGTTTCACATCTGACGTCACCAAATGGTCGATCATTTGCTTGGCGGTGTGCGGAGATGCGTTGTCGTGGTGAAGCAAACAAAAATGCTCGGGCGTCTCGTTGTAAGTGACAACAAATCAAAATGACTTCGCTAGAGATTCATGTTTATGATCACCAATGATGGGTCGAGACTTTATGCAAAAACGCAAAGAGTTTTTACCATGACAAAACAAATGAGCCTAAACTCGATAGGCTTATCTTATTGGCGTAAACCCATAACAGATGATCGGTATGAACAGCCTATAAGTGTCGCCGAATAATTGATACATTCAGGAGTCTTCTCAGGTCTGGGCCGCGTTTCGAACCGCGGTGGTCCATTTGCTTTTAGTTTTAAATAATTTTGATTTTGACGTTTTGTAAGTGCCGCAAATAATGATCTATACAGAATATAAATGATTTTTGACTTTGACTTTGACTTTGTACACGAAAGAATGTTTATTACAAAACATATAATTTTGTAGGAAGATCAAATAATTTTAATATTATCATTATTATAAAAATAGAAATATTTTTACCAGATTTTATTGCGAATTATTTTATTCAATTATACATCTCGCACGCAAAAAAAAGCATATAAAAAAATTTGAATATCGAGAAGAAATAAAATATCAAAGTTTGAAATCGATTGCAACTTCTTCAGAGACTAAGTCGATTATTGTTTGAAATCGGTCAGGTTACGCATTTGGACATAACTATTTGACAGAAAATTGAAATGTCAAACGCAAAATAAAGGAGTGGATTGACTATAGTGGTTTTTATACGTGCCATACTCGATAAATTAAAATTAAGTTCTGCCCGGTTCTTTAATATTATAATAGCGTAATATCCCTTAATACACAGTATTTATCACCTTCATCCATGTTCGTCTACAGCCAAAGTAAGCTTAGCTTAACTAGCTTGTGTTATGGGTTCCAGAATGCAGATATAAAAATACTTAGATACATTTTTTTTGTAAACACATACATACATATACTCACGCCTTTTTCCCTCCGACGTTGGCAGAGACAACAGCCCCATCTGCTTCTGTCCTTTCATACATATACTACATCATTCAAATAGACATATGCATATAAATACTTACACTGAGCGGGTATCATACCCGCGCCCCTTGTCGTAGCAGTCGAAAGCACTACCGCTACGCCATAATGATTCAATTATGAAGCGTTCTCCACTAGCTTTTAATTATGTTTCGTAGGTTAGGTTGTTGTTTACGTAGATAGCATTGTGAAGTTTCAAGATTTTATATTTTCTGCTCAACACCGTTTGGCTTAAGCGTGATGTGATGATGCATAGTCCAGATGTTGATCATGTCCGAGTTCTACTTCATCCCAACTGGGTGAACCTGTTTAGAGCCGCACGTTCTACTAGGATCTACCGCCTTGCCACCGGAATTTATTTATTTTTAATGTTTAAACATAATCAAAGCTCTAGGTTCAAACTGATGCAAAGGAAGAAAAACATCATTTAAGAAAACAAATTTGATAGATAATAGATTTTAATTATTTATTATTCTCATTTTCTTTCTTACTATGATAGTTTGTGGATGTGGACGTCGGTTTTCACACTTAACCGATTGTGATCCATCATAAATAGATCTCTAGTCTTGACCGAGACCTTTCAAACAAAAAAACCACATCAAAATCCGAGTCTTTTTGCGTTCAAAGAGAACAAACAAAAAAAAAATGCAAAAAATATTTTTGTGTTTAGAATAGGCACAGACCCAGCTACTTTACAATTTTATATAGTACCTAATATATTACTACGCTTATAAAATTGTACACAAACTCGTTTCCTATCCAGTTTTATAAAATATTATCTTAATCCATCAATCCATTGTAAATTCTAAAAATAAAAATGTAATTTATCATTTACATTGACGTTCATTTCGCGCGCGCTTTGTATTGGCCGTTTTACAATTTACGTAGAGCCGGCTTACATCAGGCTTTTCATTTGGCACGTGGCGCGTCGTCGTCGTTGGGAAGTAGGTATAGTGAGACCCTGGACAAGTTCGAATTGCTTCGGTTTGTAAAGTGTTCTTTCTATCACACAGCGCACATATTGTCTAAAACTTTTCTAGATTAGTTAAAGCGTTTGTGTTTATAAAAAGATCACAACTATAGTTTCGTGTCATTTTGTATAGCAAACGAGTTTAATTACTTAAGATTGGTAGCTGTGCGATAGAGAGATACTTCGCAAAACCGTTTTTAAACTTACTGACTGTTTTAAAACGCCTGCGAAATATAATATAGTACTCGTAACAATGATTATATAGAACAATTTATGAATGCTCCATTTGTTTTTATTATTGTTAGACTTAACTTATACATCATCATCATATTTTGGAATTTGGAAGACTCGACAGAGCAGATAAGTAAAATTTGAAACAAAATTTGGGAAATTGCGAAGCGGGGTGATTACTAATTTTAAATAGGCGGTCGGATATTTTATTAAATTTGGACATCGTTACTCAAAAGGCCTGGTATGGCGAGACATCATCAAAAATGAAAGACCCAAGGCGATAGAAACTGCTCTTGATCAGGACTTTAATATTAATTAAGGCAATAAAGTCAACATTTTAATGGATTTCAGACGCTAAAGTAGAGAGTTAACTTTTTCTGATAAATTTCATTAATATTCATCAGTGTAACAATGAATAAGTACTTTATAGACACACCAAAAATAGCTGTAACAAGGAAATCACACTGCTATCCTACAAACGAAAAAATTTCGTTACCTACTTTCGCAAGGGGCAGAAGTAGCACACTGATATAGGAAATTAAATACATAAATAACAAATTAATATAAACAATAAACATATAAATTACATAACATGAAGCTAAGTTGCTTTTAATAGGATGTCCCTGTCTAGATCTTCTCTCCTGAAGTAAAAAATATTTTATGTTATGAAACTTTGCAACGTTCGAATTTTCGACCGTAAATCGAGTTAAGTACTTAGCGCGTCGACCAATCGAGTTAGTATCAAGTTAGCGCAACGATGATTATATATGCTCGTCAGCTATCGCAGTGCCATGGCTAATTATGCCTTTATGGTGCTATGAAGAGATGGATGTCTAACCTGTCAGTGCATTAAGAAATCAAATACACTTATGTATGTAGATTTAGTAACCGCAGAACGTGTTTTTCAATCAATCAATCGTAGATTAGATAATAGAAGCAATATCTCTACGTAGCTGTAGAGGCTTGAGGATGTTGGTGACCTTAGGACTCCCAATAATACGAACTGCACGTTACTGCAACCTGCCGAGAACATCTAGAAAGTACTGTGCAGACTGCAGACTGAGCAGAGCCATCCCAGAGATGAAAACAGTATTCCAAGCCGGAACGGAATTTTTTGACGTTTGTTCTAGAAGTTTGCTAGTAGCTATTGGTTGCTATATTGTATTGAATGAGCACTTCAATTCTCGATTACACCATTATAAATCATGAAACACAAATTTTAATAATAAGCGAACTACTTTGAAAATGTTTCAAAATATCCTAACATACAAAGTCGCTATAAACTACTTCGCAGATGGAAGTTGCTTTCGAGTAAGCACGAAGCTCAAGTATTCTTAATAAGCGCGAGTAAAGCTTGTATGTCATCTAATTAGCAACATTGTTGGCATTGTTGTAGGCAGTAAGCTTCATACATTAGCATACTTATACGCTCCTAAGTTGCTCAACTTCTAATAGTATAGGATCCCACCATAGACCGACCTTCGACCTACGACCGACCTGGTTAATGGATGAAAAGTATTTTATATTTAATTAAATAATTATTATATTATATCAATAAATATAGAGCCAATTCATAGTTATCCTAGTGTAGCCCATAGAAAATGCAAACGTTACGTAACGTTTGCATTTTCTATGGGCTACATACTTTCGATTGGTATGGAATCTGTTTATTAAACAAACCAGTGCAATGTTTTAAAAGTAATAATTAATTAATCATATTCTGGACAGAATTTTTTCTATTAATTAAATATAAAATACTTTTCATTCATTAAGCAACTTGGTGAAGGTCGTTCTACGATGGGATCTTAGACCATAAGTTCTAAGTGCACGCGTACCAGCCTGGCCACCGCACGCCCATTTAACAAGTCCTAAAAAATTACACTAAGTAACTAGCATAATATATTAACTTTCTCTCAGCTCTATGTCGGACATAGGAATCTTGGCGATTTTCTATTCGAAAATCATTTTATTTCGGTATGTCAAATCGATATGCATGGAAAACTATCTGTTTTGTCATAGAGGAGGATAAGTAAAAATATAATAATATGTAGTGGCTAGTGAGATAGTGGTAGGACTATTCCATTACCTACCTCATGGGTACCAGAGTTGAACTTCTATCTGTGCATAAAATATTAATGTTATAAGTAGGTAATATTTGGTTAAGTTCATGTTTATGTAAGTGAATGTAATGAATAAATAAAAAAGTACCTAAATACCAGGCCAAATTTGGGAAGGATGGATAAAGGCGTTTTTTGTCCCTACTTATAGAAAGAAATAAAGGCTCCCAACAGGCTAGATAATCATGATTTTTTTAACATGCACGTGTCATCGTTTATAGTTGGTGAAAGAAATTATGTCGCATCTTCATAGAAAAACATATTAAGGAAATCATTTGAATAATCTTTCTTTGGCAAAATAAATCTTTATAATAACGAGTTTGTGCTGAGTTCATTCACCTTAACCATGAAGGTCAAACAAGAAAGTGTGATGCGGCTGCACTACTCAACAAATGGTATCTCCAGCCACCATGTTGTTATTATCACCAACTCTATGAGTACATACTTTTTTACACAGACTTTCAAAATAACTTGACCACATAAATTCATATATACATAGTTTGTACACAGTGACAGTGTTAAAAATGTAGGTAACTTATTTCTTTGCATAGGTCACCATAATTAATGTAATTAGATTAAATTAAAAGTGAATTGCTTGTGCGTTGCTCAAATAATTAAAGGAATTATATTGATCTGGTTTCGAAACTTGGTTTCGTACATGGCCGAAGGGATCCTGTGAGTACTTTATTACAGTACTGAGTAGCATTTTCTACGATTTGCTGTCGTTTGTTATTCTAGATTTTCAAATGTATGCATTATTCACTAAGTACACTCTTTGGAAACAGCCTTGGATGTTTCCTATATTACTATGAACGTTTCTTGCTCTCTTCGTGGACTTATTTCGATGTTACTGTACAAGCCGTAACACGTTTAACTGAATTAGCTTTCAATGAATCAGTTTCTTTCACTGGCACCGACATCGACAATAGAAATCCTTCACGTATTACTGTTGTTCTTTGAATTAGATCTGTAATTCACTTATTTTTCACGTTGCCAATTTGGTTTTGAAATCGGTTTAATTTTTTTATTATATATATTCATCAAATTCATATCATTAAAAGAAATGATTTTGTTTTCAAGATAGAGAGCATTTAACTTAGAGCAGCTGGTACTCTGTGCATCAATTAATTCAAATTTTGTAAGATTTACTAACCAAAATTCTCTATTGACCAAGCTTAGCTTACTGAGGAACGCAATAATAAATCATTTCAAGATGGGAGGGGATTTTATAACCGATGAAGGGAAGTTTGGCTGATTAGCCGCAGTCGGCACTCGGTCTACAGAACCACTTTTGTAAAGGAAATTAATCGACTTACAAATGGATGTCCTTTTTATAGCTATTATTATATAATATATCCATCAGGGATAATGTATCTTTCAAAATTCCTTAAATACGAGTATATAAAATCCATACAAGACGGCAGATCTTATCATAGTTTTATAAATTTTCCTCTTAAGGAGAAATTGAGGTTGCATATCGTACCTCTGACCTGTCACCATTTATCCAATCTGCTTCAATTCTGTGCTTTACTGCACTATCAAATTCCCCATCGGCCTGAATAAGAGAGCCGAAGTACTGGAAAATGGAGCAAACTGGTATTTGTACACTTTTTAGCACCATAGGTGTGAAACTGGAGAGACCGCGATGAATATGGAATTGATGCTTGAATTAATAAATATTTTGCGTTCAACATAATGAGGTTTATTAAGAGAAGAGAAATAAAAAAGCACAACTGAGAATATAGTTACATTTCAACGATCGATAATACGTTTAAAACTAACCCTAAACTCATCATTTTCTGAACCTTTTTCCCAACTCAGTTGGGGTCGGCTTTCCAGTCTAACTGTGATGCGGCTGAACTTCGATATTTTCAGTGGAGCGACTGCCATCTGACCTCCACAACCAATGGTCATTATGACCAATGGCGATATCGAAGTTCCAAGTTAGACTGGTTGGACTTTTGTGGACCCGTAACGACTGCCATAGATGTTTGTATGGCAACCGGGACCGACGGCTTAACGTGCTCTCCGAGGCACTAATAAACCTGCGATAAATACACACATAACTTCAAAAAGTCATTGGTGTGTGCCATGGTGAACCTGGGATCGAACCCGGGACCTCGTCTCAGCAGTCCATTACCCAAACCACTAGGATTAGTTAAAACTAATTCTAAACTATTGGGGTGATAAATCATTTATTTGGCTTACCGTTTGTTAGCGTTTTAAGTCGGAGCATGCTTGTGGCGCCGGCGGCGACCATTGCGATACGGCACGAGCACCCGCCTTAATATCACGGTAATACAATAATTTGGAATTCAATGGTTTAATGGCTACTATAGGTACTACTACTACTATACGTTGTTCATTTCAAACAACTATAATCTAAAAACTGTGCATTGCGCATTGTTTTATCTGTATTTGTATGCATATTCGGTGGAAATTTTCAAATCAATTTAGGATACTTAGCCATTCACCTCGATTTGAGCCAGGCGTGTGCGTTCAGTACCAACTCAGAGCAATAAGCCTAATTTGCCTTATTGCTCTGAGGTTCAGCAGAATGTTACATAAGGCGAGGGTACGGTGCGTCATAATTGCTCTGCTTTCTAAGGAGCTTAGTGAAAGAGCCCCAAGCAATCCAGCATGGCGCAAAGTGTCCCTCCAATATTATCCCAAAACTCTGATGTAGGTAACAAAGTTTGTTTTCAAAAGATAGTAGAGCGCAAGAAATTTCCTCTTTCGTTATTTCATTTATAAATTTAGGTATGTATTTGTATATTTTCCCCTTTTTAGGTTTCTCTAAATTATTGTGTGTATAACGCTGAACTTAGAATAGGATAGTGCAGTCCTCCAGGCAAATACTGATATCCAATAAATTAAGGAAAAAAAAATAAAAGCGGGGACAGAAATACAGTTTAAAAGTTTAATGTAGAACACAACATTTTATTCAAATAAAGCGACAAATAGCATCGAATGAATGAAAAGTTTTAACGACACCATTAAGCTTTTGGGATTGAGTTTACGTCACTGCTCTGCAGGTTATTCTAAATACAAGAAACATTTTATTTGATAACTTTATGTGAATAAATTTTGCAATTACGAGTAGGTATAGCTTACCTAGCGCGTTTTTCTTTTCATGATTCACATTTGCATTCAAATTCCTTATACCTACCTACTTAAAGTTCTACACGGGGATGAATTTATTTTTAACTGTACCCAAATAGCACTCAACAACTCCGATCTATTTCATAAAAGGGACATTGTTAACCGCAAAAAACTTCCCTACCTGAGACATTTTTAGAATTTGAAAATTTTTGTCATTTACCTAAACCACAGCCAACAATTTTGATTTAATGTAGGTATTATATAAAATAATGTTTGCTCAAATCGTATAATATACAAACACATTCTAATAAATTAAATAAAGAAGCACTTTAGCCCTTGCCAGCACCTCAAACTCGACAAGCGGCCGCTTGAATCCGATGTTGAGCATACCTATCGTTAATAAATGTGCATTATTCATTGCGGCGTGAATACTGTGCTGCCTAATGAAATACAAATTAATAATGACAACCACGAATGTGTTTTCGGAGTACACGGGCCTTACCGCGGCCCCGGGTTGGAATATTCCTTATTTATTAGATACTAGCTGTCCCCCGTGGCTTCGTTTCGCCTGTGACATCCTTCATCCCCGTGACACCTATTTAACCCATATAATATATGCCCATAATCTAATAGTTTTGTAAAAATGTATGGAAATTCGCCCGATTTGTGCACTCCCCTGGCTAGTAGCGTGATGATATATAGCCTTCCTCGATAAACAGGCTATCATAAAAATATTTTTTCAATTCGAACCAGTAGGCTTTTTTTCTCCGTGCGGAAATCCTCATGGATACCCACCCCGCGGCCAGCGGGGCAGGTTATGTCGAACTCTTACCGACTAAAACCGCACGCCGTCTAGGGTCTTCTGACGCCAGGGTGTTAGGTTGCACCCCGGCTTGACCCGGGCCATCTCCGGGTTCGAGATGACCCCTCGGGTTTGGGAATCACGGTCGAACCAGTAGGTATCCTGAGATGAGCGTTCAACCAAAAAATTGCAATGATTCCATGCGTTAAGCTTTGTTTAGGTAACACGAGTTTATAAGTTCCTGTACTCTTTTTTATTAACTTAATGGTTTACATTTGTTTACAAAAATATATATATCTTTTCGTTTTCATTTAGCCATATTTTTAATAAAACACTTTTACGTGTGTATTTTTCTATACACGTTAGTTTTTAACTCTGTTTCATATCTGTTAAAGCGTACTTACCTTTTACCATAGGTATAGTTCGATTGTAATAGGCAGGTACGCCTTTAGTGCCCACAACCAGAATGATGAAGTATGTATTGTGTAATAATATGTTGATTGCTTCGGTCGTTGACGTTATAATATTGTATTGCAGGAAATGATTTTTGGCTATTGTTTTTCTTTACGATACTTTCCATCATGTTGTAATACAATGCCAACTAAAACCCTTAATGATTTCATTTTAACTTAACACATGGCAAGGTGTAAGGTTCCACATTCCTTTAGTTTCCTGGTACATGATTAAGTAGCGGTAACACAAAGACATTTAAGCAATCAAGGCGAACTAAACTACCACATTTCATGCAATGAAATTCATTGAATGACACCTGAGAACTTGGATTAGTTAAACGGATTTACACTGGTGCAGTCCCCTCTAACACTCTCTCTCTAATAAGATCTTCGTTATTCAAGGTGGGAATTAAAATAAATGATTAACAATTCTACATTGACAACATGTACCTATTGTTCGTAATTGATGACAAGTTTGTATTGAGTTATCGTTGAGTGTAAATTGAAAATGTATTTTATGAATTAACTACATCACCGTGTCTTCTCTGTTCTTAAAAATGTCTCTATTAAATTTATCCCAAATAAAATAGATTGATTTTGAATAGATTATAAAAACTTTATAACCAAAATTATCCAACTTTAGGCGTTAGGTATTATATTACTGATTTCAATACTATGAAGTTTAAAGAAAATCGTGTGGAACCGTGGGCAACAGCTAGTATATATATATATATAGAAGATATAGTATAGAATAATGATTTATTGCAAAAAGGGCAGGTCAAAAGCACTAGAAACCGGCGGGCTTGCATGAAAGGTTTAATGACAGTAGAGTCTCTATCTCTGCCTACCCCGGAGGGAAAAAGGCGTCAGTTATGTATGTATGTATGTATGTATGTAGATAGAAGATACATCAAACTCTTAGTTCATAAGAAGCTGATAAATTGATCGTGAAAACGCTTTCAAGGATATTTCTTTATAAGGAAGTCATTTCATGTTGAAAACAATGGAAATACTTACTCCATTTTTTTCCTGTAAAGAAATCAAGGGAAAAGGAAAGCAGTACTATGAAAAGCCAATGAATTATCTAATTGGGGTCAATAATGATTGAGTCGGTGGGTCGTCTCGTTAGTTCCGAGTCACGATTCAATGAAAGTATTCTCTAAACCTGTTTCATATTTGTAACTGATACAAGTCAACAATAAATATGAATATTACTTGTCTTCCAAGTTCGGCATTATGTGTATTTTCAAAACACACACGCATTTTCTTTCGAATGGAAATCGTTAAAAATTATCCGTCGAGGTGGTAAAGGCAAGGACCATCATTTCATAACGGGTGTTATCTGGTATCCTCTATCTTTTCTCGACCTTAGCTTCTTACCATCCAGCGAGGTGAAGAATTGAAAAAGATCCTCTGGCCCCTGTAGCATTATAGTGTTAGTAATGGCGACTGTCATACCTACCCTATAAAATATTTACATTCAAAGTAAAATTGAACCAATATCGGTCTCTTCTAATATCGAAGCTGTAGTCAAATAATCCCGTTATATTAGCGAGGAAGGGTGTCCTGATCGGAGGCAGGAGCTTTCTAATCAATGTCATTGTTCAGATTACAGCGTGACCGACGACCGTCTCTACGCCGTCGATAGAGTGATTACCTTGGGCCATCGCCCTCAATTAGTAACGCTCACAATCGAATGACTAACTCGCAGTCGATATTAGCTACTTCGCTTATTGCTTATGACTTAATACCAGTGTTGCATGGATAAACAGGCACTCAAGAAACCGGTCAGACGAGCGAGGACGGTTCGGAATCCTGTATGCCTACCATGAGTAAAATAAACGTGAATCGTGTACCGCCTCTGGTAGCGTCACGTGTTCACGCAGATCCACTTAAGGTCACAAATAGATCTAGGTGTTGTTGTCATATCTACTACAAGATATCAAAGTTACGGTACCAGATTTAAATTCCCCCTTAAATTAGCTTGCATTACTTTTGTTTTCTTTTCACATTCGCTTTACATTATGTTGTTTCGTTTATGAAAACCATTAAAAATAAATGCAATGTTAATTAAAAAAGACTATTTCATTTCAATAATAAACAGGTAAACTATTTATTATTTATTAAATCACGACATGACATAATAGGACACGACGGTATCTCCCGACCAAACTGAGCAGTCCGACTGGGGTAGTACCTCCACCCTACCGTGACCATAATAACCATTGTGTTGTGTTGCCGGCGGTAAGTAGGGTAGCCAGAGCTCACTGGAGGAATTCTGTGCTCTCAACGGGGAGACCAAAGTCATCTTTAAGGCAACACATAAATCCTCCTCCTCCTATTTCCCCTCCCCAATCCTCTCAACCTCCTCTTCCAGGGTCGGCAGTGCGAGTGTGATACCCCTGGTGTAACACACGTCCATAGGCCCGACAGTTAAGTTGTTGTTTCTAGACCAGACATCTAAGTGCTTCTTTTTCTTTTTAGTTTTTAACGCAGTCGGGTTTTTTAATTTTAAAATTATTTTATTTTTCGATATTTTTACGATGTTGAAACAAGGGCAGGTCAAAAGCACTCGAAACCGGCGGGCTTGCATGTAAGGTTTAATGATAGCAGAGAAAGTGCCTGGAGTAGGTTTGTAAGGACAAAAGCAGATGGCTGTTGTCTCTGCCTATCCCGGAGAGAAAAATTCGTGAATATGTATGTATATTTTTACGATATTTTGTTCCTTAAACGAAGTAAATTCCTATCCGACCAATTGCCGATAAAAAACTAAAGTAGAACCAAACTACAGAAGTAAACAAAATATTGTATCTAAATAAGACTTAGAAGTTTTAAAAGGGACGAACATTAAGAAGGGTGGATCGTGGCTAAGTGGTAACCAAGTAAATAAGGGTATAAACAGAGAATAAGACAATATTGAACTGAATGGTTGACTTAATAAAACAACTGCCGTAAAATTCTACTTCACCTTTGTTATTTCGATGACAAAACGGCAGGTAGTCGCACATCGGTCCTCTAATATTTTCAACTGTCAGAGGGTCAATTCTCGTAATAAATTCAATTCCGTGTCATCTTGATCTCGTAAATGGTAAAAATTATTCTTGTAAAAAGTTTTCAACATCCAACATTAACTATATGTGATTGTGACTGAATCGTGATCAAAAGTTGAAAATGCCCAAGAAGGGTATTCTGCTAGACGACTTTGTTGATAGGTATTGGAATGCGAATGAAACGTAATTCTTACTCTTTCCTTTTTAGGCATACGTCAAGTTTGACATTTGTGAGATTGAAATGAGATCGGATCTGAATGTTGAGAAATAATTTTTACGAGAATTAACCCTTCTGCACTACTATATATAAATATACTTTGCCGACGATTTGACAGAGGGTTGATATTTGCTTCAGATGTACGAAATGGAAATAAGAAAATTGAAGGTTAATGTAAATTCAGGAACGCTTTGCGGAAAGTAGATTACGTACATAAACTGATAGATAGTCATCGCGCGGTAAATATTGTCATCTAACTAAGTAAAGAAGAGCAGATCGTTCACATTTCTATTAAAATTAAGTTTTCAAGTTGTTCGAAGTTTTTTGCTCTATTATTTTATCACAAAATTGTTTAATTCACTCAATATTCTTATTTTATGATTTGTTAATGCTAGAAAAAGTTATTAAATCGTGTACGAGCATATAATATTCCTTCCCTAAATATAGACATCAGTAAGTGAACGAAAGAAGAGTTAACCGTAATTATATAGGTCTTCATGACTCAGGAACGCTAAGTAATCGTGTTAGTAGTAATCTGAGGGCGAGAAAAAAGCCTGACATAGCGCCTACCCAAAATAAATTAAATTAATGCGGCCCCTTTCTGTTTGCAGCTAAGACGAAATAGTCCGGGATTAGTTACCTATAATCTTATACAGGGAGGGAGGTAGACAATGGATTATCCACTTCTATACGGGCTAAATTAGACGCTTATTGGTGTACATTACACACCTACCGAAAGCATAATATGAAATAGAGTGTGGTTTTATAAACTTATTGGTATGACTTCAAATTGAAACTAAAACAGTTTTGGCTTCTATAGTTGCTCAAATTCAAAAGTCAGACGTGACAGTGGCAAATTTATGCACCTATCTTTAGTATTATTCAAAATCGTCAAAGAAAAAATGCCCTATCTTTTCATCCCACTATTAGACAAGATACATCGCTATATACAGAACATATTATATTAAACATTAAAATATTATATTAATGAGCACTGAGATTTTTCGTCGAGTCAGACTCACTATTTGATCACGGAACGCAATCGAAACCCGCATTTTAGAAACGCTCAATCATTGACTCTAAAATACCATTATAGGTGAAGGGATTTGTTGAGGTAATAAAGTCGGCAGAAATGATCGGTTTGAGTGATCATTCGCCTGTGATCGCCTCTTGTGGGATACATCCATGCCAGACAACTATAAGGCGATAAGCAGATGGAGGCGCGGGGCGGTCAAAATGACCGCGACCCACTCTTATTATTACTAACATTAGATCGCATTTAGACCGCGTATGTCTGACAAGCAACAGTAGCTATTGCGCGGTCAATGGCAACCTTATTATCATACAAATAAGAGAGCGTCGCAGTTATTTTGACCGCCCGCCCCGTCTGCACTCGGCCTAAGGCTCAAACCGAAACTATTGAAAAGAAGCGCAAGGCTAAATGTTTTCTAATAAAATAATCAATTATGTATACGATCATGTTAGTCGTAGATGATCATAGTTTAAGAGGCATATGAATTATATTGGTTTATTTACAGTGTGTTTAAAAACACCAAGCATAACTCACTCCATAGCGCGCTACGCATAAGCTTAATTCCTCCGTCAATATGCACGTTTCAGCACCGTAAGGATATCATAAAAGGCAGGACGCATTGAAGGTAGAGCCTTATTTGCATTTGGCAAACTGACCATGACCTATGTTGATGTATGGCGAAAACAGTATCCAATGCCAACGTTAAGTTTGTCCTTCAATCCAGTTTATGTTTCCGTTAAAGTCATGTTTGGTATTTTCATATTTTAAGTTTGCACGAAACTCTCATTTTACCTCGCATTTATCGAGTTATTTAAATTTATTTATCAATAAATGCCATTCATAATTAGAGAAGAGAAGGCATAATAATATACCTAATAATAATAACACGTCTCAGCTTAAAATTAAAACGAACAAAGGATAACACTAAGAAGTCTACAATGCCTACTTCACCATTTAGCGACACATGAAATAAGTTAAAACAATTGGTGGAAACTCAAGGCTAATGTCTTTAGAATGGGTTTTTGTTCTCGAAGCTTAATTCAATTTCTACGGATTTTTTGTTTATAAAATATTAGACAGTCAACCCTGTAAGTTATTTTCAGGGTTGACTATATTCTTAGGTACCTACTTAACTTACTAAGGTCAATGTTGTACATTGGCAAAATTACTATTGGGGGATGATTGGTGATCGATACTTATGCTAGAAATACAATCTATATTTTTTTATCTTTTTGTCTGCCTGTCTGTATGTGCACGCATCGATCAAAAACTACTGGAGGGATTTTTATCAAACTTGTTACGAATATATTTCATACTCCTGGGCAACTTTTCATACAAGCCGAGGCCCGTCAATCATCGTTTTCGATTACGTCTTCGGTTCTACTCAATCGATTTCAAGGCCAATTAAGACCTATTAATTTACAGCCGCAGTTTTTTTTTTTTTTTTATTGGGAAGGTCTTGGTCAGACTTAAAATCTTACGCATATATTTGATCACAACACAATTGGTTGAGTAGAACTGGAGATATAGTTAGTCAGAAAACGCGAAAATCGGTATGCACGCGGTGGGAGCCGCGAGTTTAAGCTAGTAACAAATATAAACATGTGCTGAGTTTCATCTACATATTCTATTTTTTATCCAATATCTTATTGGTCTCGAGAGGAAACTTAATTGAATGCATTCCGATCCCGGACCAAGTCTATTAGAATATTCCTATGTATTAAATAAACCCAACGCCGCTAACCGGGTTTGTGTGGCGAATTTATTATTACCTCCATGATGGAAAGCCACAGCGGCATTTGGCGGCAACGGCTTAGGTATAGGAATTGAAATTAAAAAGCTACAGGTTTGAAACTCACTTGGTTTAGCCGATGTACCCACTCCTGACATAAGCAATTTAGAGAAGTTAACGAGAACACTAGTCACGTGTGGCTCGTGTTACGGCTGTGGCATACCTACCCTATTTCGTAGTCGTCTTGTAGGTACAACACCCTCGGGAAGAAATGGGATGGATCCAATGCCGTTCTATTTCACATTACCTATTAGCGTTGCATTCCTACGAGTATAGTAATAGTTTTATAAAATGTAGTAGATTTATACTTCATGACTACTGGATTGGTCTAAGGTACAATAATAAATGGACTGCTATAGGCTGATTGATTTTTAAAATCAGAAACTCGTGTTGAAGTCCAGATTAAAACCAAACTTGCCAAAAAACCTTAATTTTACCTCTTAGATCATGTTGTGGACGTTATTATGACTACACCAAATTATTTTTCTTTATAAAATTCTTTATGGCTTGCAGTTCACCAAAGCTCCTATCTTCGAATGTTTCTATTCGAAGACAGAAGATGAGTCGCGATTCATGTTTTACCATTATTAGTGTTACCAAAAAGTTTAAGTGAAAAAAATTTATTGAACCAATGAGATTACACTGGCTAAAGATTAGATTTAGTAGAACAAACCTAGGCATTTACAAAATAAATACTATGCGTCATGACTACAATATTTTACTTAACTTTTGTGAAATTGTTTTGTGAATATAGGTATCTTGTTGAAAATGGTTTCAGCACACTTGCACTCTTCCTCTCTCTAATTCTTACTTTCTGTTTCACTTTGGCACGTATAACCTGCAATAAGTCTACAAGTGTTGGGTTATTCCTAGTTACTGAGTTATCAGCATTAAAAAAAAACTAGTTTTGTCGACTGACCTCCAAACTTCACTATGAAGACGACTTTGCTGATAGTACTCACAGATTACGACATAGAAATAAGTGACATAACGTCTTCACAAAACCGGTCAAGTGCGAGTAGAACCCGTGTACTCAGGGTTCTACCCAAAACGGTAAAGTAACGCGTTGCTGTAGGGCTATAGACACTGAAGCTTCACAAACTAGACTGGCCACGTCTACGGATGGACCACGTGAGTCCGACTCGCACTTAACTGGTTTCTTAGAATTTTATTGCTTTTAATATGCATACTATGCACAGTGTGTGAAAGTGTAGAAATCCATAGTAATTAAGTTTCACGTGTACTAAAAACTCATCCTTATTATGAACTTTGTGTTATTATACCACATAATACCTATTTCTGTATCTATTTATTCTTCTTCTAAATGTACTTCCTACGGTTCCTAAAAATGGTCACTCGATATTTCAATTCAAATTCTAAGTAAGCCGAAATATAATCTTAAAATATTTAATTAAACCGTCTTTTCCTCAGCAAATGGTAAACAATATTAGAATTCTTCAAGTTCAATATCAAAACAGTTTTGAAATGGGGCTTTTAAGTCGAAGATTACCAATTTTGCCCAGATTTATGTTCTACGATTACTAAAGCATTTGGTTCGCAATTATAGCATCGGTAAACTGATATTTTTCACTGCCCTCGATTAATGTAGGTACCTAATAGATATATAAATTACAAGTTTCACAAGTTAACAAACATCATACTTATGATAAGTGCAAATTGAGACTTCTTTGTCGGTACTAACTGTGTAGTAAGGGCTGTTGAAGCTCAAAGTGACCAAAAACAAATCTTAGCGAACGGATAAGGGTGTCAAATCTTAAGTTGTTGAAACATACTTCAAACAATCCTTAAGTGATCCTCTATATATTTACTAATCTATAGGTAATAGAGATACCGCAGTAAGATAGATAAAGCCGTAATATAGTTCTGTTATATCCCTAGGGATATAATTATATACCGTACCAATACTTATACGAAAGTTAAGTATAAATCTCGTGTCACAATGTTTGTCCTCAATGGACTCCTAAACCACTTAACCGATTATAATAAAATTCGCACACCGTGTGCAGTTCGATCCAACTTGAGAGATAGGATAGTTTTTGAAACGGATTTTGACATCCACGCGGGCGGAGCCGCGGGCAACAGCTAGTATACTTATATATTATTAGATTCATAGTTCAGTGTTATAAATATATTACTTGTTTAAGCTTAGTGAAATAGAAATCTACCATATATAATTAAATAAAACAATATTATATTGATTTTATCTTTATTAAAAAAGTGACCACATACTAAGTGAGCGACTAGAAATATAGAGAGGACGAAATGTAAAATTTTTAACACCCCAACTTTTTTTTTCTAACCACCCAGAAAGTTTCTCATTTTGTATTGTAAGTACTTGTTACTAAACTTGACCTAGTAATATAAGTACCTATATCACTAAACTTGGTTGGACCGTTTTATAACTATAGGTATTCCTAGTGAGATAATAATGAATCGTTACGGTATATAATTACTTATATCCTTAGGGATATAACTATATTACGGCTTTGTATATTTTACTGCGACAGTGACATGACCTCACTAGAGAACTGAAGCTTTTTTGTGTTTGATCGAATCATAGATGAAGTTGTAATCTAGATATATAATGTTACCGTTATAATCAGTTTTTAGATAGAATTGCATTAGAAAAGTTAATATGGTCAGAATAACCATATAAGTAATCTAATCAGTATAACATTATATACCTAGTATAACCTGTCAGTACTGGCGTTATTAACATATTGACTGACATAAAATAAGGTTAAAGTCTTTCGGTTCAGCTCGTTGAATAACATTTATTTATAGATTATAGAATCATGAAATTTTTATTATTCTATCTACAGAAGTGACGAACAGCCCATATAAACCTTTAACCCTCTTAAAGGTAAAATCAGAAAAAGCTCTAAACAGTGAAATTTCAAGTTAGTAACTTTTGTTGTTTAGGCTCTGCATTTCTCAACGCAGCATTTTATGATCTTATCGATTGATGTCATAAAAGTACAATATTTTTTTTTCAGATTTTCGCCGGTTTGATTACCGAGTACTGTAAGAGAATTTTCAACTCTTTGAATGCAGTTCAAATTGTTCTTAAAATCAAAATGAAGTCTTCTTTCATTAAATTTTTGCATCTATATTATTTTAAAATACTTCACTCCATGTGGCATAGCCGTGGGACGCCCTGTGTCAGTTCACGGACTGATTTCTAAGAGTCATCACAAACATCTTAAGAGGCTCGCGTTAGACAGCTGGGTCAAGGAGCTTGAAGTAGAAGGCAGTAAATTCTTGACGCGGCACGTATTATGAGGAGAATCTCTTTAGAACCTCATTTTATTGGTCTGAGTCTAGAACACTGACCATCGGTAGTTTGGTCTCTGTACTCGATTCTGATTGGTCACTGACTTTTTATTTATAACTTGTATTTTATACCAATAGTGCCTAATTTGTTTCTCATAATATATTATGCATATATACATTGTGTTATTGAATAAATTGAACAATATTACCTCATGCTAATCATGGTACCTACTATCTGTCTATACTAGTATATAGATAAAATTTGGTCGTATGACCTTTTGTTATTAGATCAAAACACCCTAAGTAAAGACCCAGACCTGGTGCCCTAGATCCGAAAATAGCACTCGGCGGATTCATCTCGGCGGAAGCTATCCAATATCTACTTGTACCATTGGTGACACTTTTGATTGAGCGTAGCCACACATCGCTGCTTTAATAAGAGACAAGACATTATAATAGTTTATAAAGTATATTTACTTATGGACCAGTAATAATATAATATCCTTCTTTTTTTGTAAACAGTATTGGTACTGTATAATTACCAGTATTTCTGTTAACCCCTTTAGCTAAGCTATTTGCTAAATTGCTTGTGTTAGCAGTGGGTTCACGTCGGTAGTGTATTGGCCAGGATTCGAACTCGAAGCCTCTTGATCGTGACGCTTTTGCCGCTTATAAGTATGTTGATGATTTTCGATGGGAAAACTATTCTTTACGGTTCTAATCCCATCTGCTAAACCTTCCGGTGAAATACAGGCGTTAGTACATAATTTATATTACGTATGTTATTTAATACTAGCTATGCCAGCGACTTCACCCGCGTCGACTTACAATGGGTCCTAATTTTTTAATTACTTAGTTATTTCTTATTGATTTCATGTTACGTCTTATATAATAATGGTTATCTGACAGTGCAAATAGCGTCAAAATCGACCTAGTCGTTCTAGAGATTACCTACCTAATTCAAACACAAATACAGACAGTCAGACGGTTGGACAGACGGACAGACAAAAGTTTCAAAAAATGATTTGGACGAGTCACCCATCTACTCAAAGCATCGCAACTTGAAAAACATTAAAAATATGCTCGCTGCTGCACAGGTGAGACACAGGGCGATGCAATAGATTAGAAATATTTATTTTTTGTAGCATACGAACCGGTTCGAGAAATAAATACGAACCCAACACAAGATTGCCTCGTCTCACGTTTAGTTTTTAGCTGTAAATAATAGCTAGACTTTTATATCAGTGTAGGTGTACTCATCAAAAAGAGGCATTCGGTCGGCCTAGAAACCAAACGTTTTAAATACAACATTTAATGCTGAATTTAATACGAATTGATATTCGTCGAAGTGGGAGTAAAGTTGAGGAACCAAATGAGGAACAGAACATGGTAATAAGGAAATGGCACAGTAAGGTAGAAAATCTAGTGATCAAGCTCGAGAAAAAGATACTTAGGTACCTACATGGTGAGGACACGTCGAAGGGACAAACGAAAGAAGATTAATGAAACAAACTTACAAGGCGAAAGTGTATGGACCCACCCGGTAATGGTCGCGTAGGTAAATCTATACATATAATATCTATAGGTAGGTACATAGATATAAAAAATCTGTAACTGATCGGTGTTAGTACATGGAAGATATATGAGAAAAAAAATATTAGGGGACTTTATGAATGTAATTCATGCCAAAACAATGATTTTTAGAATTTAGAGTTTTTCTGTCTCTATTTGTCCGCACCAAATTTTTGTTCGCTGGGATCAAAACTACTGGAGGGATTTTGATCAAACTTGGTACGATTATAGTTCATAGTTCTGGGCAACATATAGGCTACTTTTTATACAAGCTGATACCCGTGGCTTCGCCCGCGCTTCGTTTTTAGGTCGTTATTGGTCATATCTCTGGTTCTACTTAACCAATTACAACCAAAAATACGGTAAATTTTGAACTAAACGGGTTATGATGCGGTTTTTTTATTAGAAAGGTCTTGTTTAGACTCAAAATCGTACGCATATTTGATCACAATCGGCTGATTAAAACCGGCGATATAGTAAAAAACGCAAAAATCGACATCCAGCCGGGCGGAGCCGCGGGCAACAGCTAGTATGTTAATAAGGTTGAAGATATTTTACGGTAACACCAAGTCAAAAGTACCCACAATCGGCGAATATGTATAGAAATATGAAATCTAGTTAGAAGCATAAGGTTTGGTAGACCATTCGCTTCTTCGGAATCGTAGCGAGTGAAAAAATGTGGATTATATTATACCACCTTAACATAAATAAAATAAATTAACATCAATTCATAAACACTTTTTTAAATACAAACTTTCTGGTTAGTTCATAACAAGACAAATCAATTTATACCAAAAAATGACCATCACCAAATGAGTCTAAACTCGATTCGTTTATCTCCAGAAATTCCTATGGACACCTTTCGACTTCATCATCAGACTAGCTTCATAGTACCATATTATGGTACTGTCATCAAAGAAAGTACCAGGCAGTGGTTCTAATAGGTCTTCCAAGTACTCACAAACTAAAGAGCAAGTTAAATAAAAGCTTGTACCTATATGAATTATACGCAAACCGAGAAAAATATTGTGCGTAAATCTGGATAATAAAGGGCGATAGAGCTTTGAACAGTTAGATTTAATGAATAAGACAGCTGATACAGATAGCTCGTCAGTTTCACAATAAAAACTTGAAAAATGATGCTCAGAAACCAAAGATATAAATCGTAGTATACTCGTAGATAGATATAAGTGTAACCAAAGTAGGTACTAGGCTCCGCCCGCGTATAGGTCGGTTTTCGTGTTTTTGACTATATCTCGGTTCCACTCAACTGATGTAAAACACTTTACATTTATAAATTTTGGAGAACTTAATATTATAATAGTTAACAGATTTGATAAAAGGTTTCAGCCTAACTACCGTTTGTAGGGAAAAAAATCAATGGATGTTTATTAAGGCAGTTAGTTCTAAAGCTAAATAATACTTAGAACCCACAGATAAATTTCACTTAGTGTAGGTAGTCGGTATTATTCCAACATCTTAATTCCAACATAAAGAAAGCAACGGACAGCCGTAATATTAGATCCATTGCTGCAAATAAGTACTGAAGAATTTGCAATATTGCTTTCATTATAATTAAGATGAAAAAAGCAATGAGAGAGTTTTGAAATACGAAGGTTTATTTGTTTTGTGTGGGATGAAAGAATCTTTGTGAAGCTAATTGTAATGATATAAAATAACTGCTATATCAAAGTAATAGCTGTTGCCCGCGAGGAATTCAGTTCCCGCGTATTTGTTATTCTAGAAATCTACACCACATGAATAGCTATGGTACTGTACTTATCTTTACTCATGTGTCTACACTATAATGTATCGTTAAAATTAATAGGTACCGCCTGCTATCAAACTAGTTTCAGGCTTTTCAACAGCAATCGGGATTTTTTTTATTTTTTGATCATTTATTTTTATACTACCGATCCAGGACCGATTGCTGTGTCTGGTGTGGTCTCTACTTATTTGTCGGAATAAATAAATATTATTTCCAAATACTAGCAAAGCAATAATCCGATGATTATTTGTCGTAATGTTTCGTCAGCGTAATGTAGGCGGTCAATTAAAAACCTCAAAATTTAGAAGCATGTAACGCCTTAACATATTACATATATATTTAGCTACTTATCTTCCACAACAATCTTTTCTTGTCTATACCTACGGCACGATATAATGGCCGGTTTGACGTTTGTCCGCTCATGAAGTTTCGTATTAATTATTGTGACATTTTGAAAGAGCAAATTGCTGTTCTTTATTGTCAATAGTGACGTACAGTAAGTCATAAAATTTTATCGAATGTAGGTATAATTTTAGGACACAATATTTATTTATTACATTGATTTCTGAATTATATAATGTATATTAGTGTCCCACGATCATTTATTTTTTATTTTTATAAGATTATAATTACCTATTGGTGTACTTATTTCACACAACTCGGTATTTGTTTTTCGAAATTCAATTTCTTTAAATAAAATCTATATAATCGACACTAGGACCACTGGCAAGCCCAATAATACCTCCGGCAAACTTACGTCAAAACAAAGCATTTTCGACTTGACGTTGCTTCGAAAAGTACAAACTAGGAGTGCAGTGCGATTGCGATATAGTTTAGACCTCCTCGCCTGATGGTAAGCTAAATGGTAAATCTCGCCTGATGGTAAAGTCTCAGGAAGGGGTCCCCATTACATACACTAACAGTGATAATTATAATGGTAGCCCTCAACTTACTCTGTTTACGCCTTTTGTTGTGGATTTCGTCGATATGGCCGAACATACGCAGAGCTGAGTTCTAAACAGTCAGGCACGTGTGTTCGTTATAGGTACGCCTTCGTAACATTTCGATCGTGAATCTCAAAATGGAAGGTCAATTTTACCTATAACTGTTAGACGAATAGATAACTAAAGAAAAATCTGGCGAGACTGGCACAGAAGAAAATAAACTTCACACACACAGAAAAAAACGAGCAAAACCAGTCGAAGACATGTGTGTAGCTACTATTTACGGAAGGAGTATCCAACAAGAAAAAAGTTAGTGCAATCACTGAAGGAAGCTGGGTTAATATATACTCATTTTCATTCCTAATTCCAATATTCAGTTCGTTCAAATGTATTAAGTAGGTAAAAATTTATATTTTTTTACTAAAGTTTTTGAATCAGGTACCTAAGTAAGTACTGCTTGCAATAAAAACTTATTTGTTTTGATTATATTTTTATCGAGAGTAAATTGACATTTCCATCACTATTGTAATATGTCAAACCGGCCATCATATCGTGCTGCTACTGTAGTTGCTTACACTGAACACTTTTGTTATCAGGGATAAAGTGTAACATACAGGCAACTTTAATGGCTACATCTTAATGAAGTTATAGATATGAATAAGTTCATGTTATCCTAAATAAATGAAAGTAAAACTTTCACTGCTGGTTGCTGATTTTTTATATCAAATACAAGATACTAAATCTATGTTTACGAGCTAAAAAAATTCCAATTTTTAACGCAAGCTGGCAAAGGGAAATGTATTACGATTATTCAAAAATGTAATAACCCAAAATATAACCATAATCCAGTTCGAATTCTTACATTTCAAGCTCGATTAATGTTTATGAAAGCTCTGGCTAAGGAGGCCCGAAAAAAAAGCGAGTCGCCGTTTTAAATACATCTACATAGTAACAACACTTAATACTCTATTAATTCAAATTAATTGCTCATGTGCGGGGAAAGTAACTCGACATAAACAAATGAACTTCTCACCGGGTGACGAGGGATGACAGGTATCCTAAAACTACAAACCATTAAAGCCACTTCCTTCAGTAACTATAATATTCCACGTACATTTCGTTTCATCACAAGAATATAAACCCACACTGGAAGCGGGTGACTCCGAAAGCTTTTAGAATCCCAACCATATTAGAGATTTACGGCTTTTCGAAATATTATCCGCTACTATCGCCAGAACGGCTCTGGAAGAAATTTGGTACAGGTACAGAGACACATTTGATTATACTGTGAAATAACATAGGCTATTTTTTATCCCGGGAATAGCTTCCTGCAGGTTGTATCGTATTATAATATGTCAGTCAGATCATAGCCTATAGAATTAATAATTTGCCTAAAACGTAGGTAACTCAGCAATGCTCATGTATGTACTAAAACAACTTCGGAATGTTATGAAATCTACCCACATCGTATAAATGTAAATTAAGCTTCTTAAATGAACCCTATCCGGCAGACTAATAGTGCATTCCGGTAATAAGTACAAGACATCTTCCAAAGTTCTAAGGATTACAGCAGTGTGTTGAATAAGGATTCCGGCTAAAGCCTCTTAAATTTTCTTAAATCATCACCACTGAATAAAAATCATAAAATGCAAAATCGAAACTGTAAGGATGACTAATCAGTTTTTGTGCTCAATTATTTATTCGTTTTCGTTGCGGAGCGGGCTCGACCATTACTTCACGTATCAAATGCTTACTTTTCAAATTCAAGTTTACTGCCGGTACGTTAATACTAAAAAGCAATGCAACAAAAAATACTTTTTTTAATCGCTTATAGATTATATTTAAAATATTTTTCTTTATTAAATGATTTTACTTGAATCAAAATTAAGTGAATTGTTAGCAATGTACCTATTAACAATTTAATACGTAGCTAATAAATACATGGCTTGGCTTGGTTTCTAGCAGGATATTAGAAACCTGGTAAAAATATGTTGAACCAATTAATCGTAATTGGGGAGAGATATGATGACTTTCATGTAGCAAATTCAACTGTAAACAAAGGTGTATGTGATATAATCACTGAAACCCAGCAAGCCTGAGTGACAACCGTCAATAATTTAATCTAATATCTTTCGTTTTATATATCATTTTCGTTCTAAATGTTAATTTTCCATTAGTATTCCAAATGTCTTCACATCGTTTGTTAAACGTAAGAAGTAATGCATTTCAAATGACATAGATGAAATCGTTAAATATTGGTTACTTTTTGTCTGTAAGTGTATACTACTTATATTTACCCGACTGCCGAAGAAAGGAGGGTAATGTTTTTTATGTTACTGTTCATATTTATTAGTTGATGCATATAAATCTAGTGTTACATTTCTGGCTACCAGTAAAAATAAAAACAAACTATGATATAAGTACAATCTGATCTAACCACAAAATTAGATCTATTACTATTATAAAATTGTTAACTAGTTGTCTGAACATTGAAAATAATTTAAAAGAAAACTTGGGTTATGTTATATGAACGATCCTGAACACAATTTTTCCTAATACTTGTCTGGACTGATTTTACGCAGTTTTTTTAGTTTGAAAGGTCAGACTTAACATCTTACTCATGTTTGATCACAATCCGTTGAGTGGAACTGGAAATATAGCCAACAAACGCGAAAACCGCGAGCATAGGTTAGTAGTAAATAGACAGAACATCATTAGTTATGTATGCAGCAGAAATCATATCACAGGCAGCGCGTAGACTACAGAGACTCCAGCGTTTATGCCTTCAGAGAAGCTGTAATCAGTGCAGCCTAATTGCTATGGTGGACAAAGCTCAATCTCCACTGCTCTCATTATCAGGCAAGCGACCCTGAGAATGTCTAGATTGTCTAGTGAACCTGTAGCACGTAGCACTATTATTATTTATTCTGCATCTGTAGTTTTACTTTTTACGAGCAGAGTATTGTATAATATTATATAATTGGTTTAGGGCTAAAATGTGTACCCTCGGGTAAGTACGTAAACTTTTTACTTAACTAATAGGATTTGCTTTCGAATTCTTTCTTCTGTGATATCTGGTATTATTGTAAAAATTAATAATCCAGGGATGCTAAATTCGTGTCTAGGAATACGATTTTATTTACGAGAAGGTCACAGGTTAATCGACGGTGGCGGAATCCTTCTAACGCACGATTCGTCGTGTGTTGACAGCACTTTCTATTGCCCGGGGCGCGATAGGCCTGTAGGGGGATGGGTTATGCCCACTTCGTCTTCTTGGGCAGAAGATGTATGAATGCGGTCTTGACAGTTTTTCATTGTGCTTGGTGTACTCGTACTTATGTGTCTTTAACTCAAACAAAGAGCTTCAGAGTTGACAGTAAGTAATTTATACAAGTAGGTGCCTATCTATCTGTATGGTGCTAAAAGTTACGTCAGGCCATGTTTTTATAGATAGTAAAGTTCTTAATAGTCAATATTAATTATTGTAATAGATTGTAAAGGCATGACTATAATGAGATGAGATTTGATGAGGTGGAAAGTGATAGATAGATACACTGGTAGCCTGGAGCGACTTTGTAGCAATAATATTGCAAATTTATAGATAAGATGAAGATATATAGATAGGTATTTCAGGTCCATAAGTTTTGAATAGTTTCTTGGATTGTTCAGATTCACAACTGGGTGATACTATAATCCGATTCTATTACTTCTGTTAGGTATTATAATAAAATTGATACACGAGATATATTTAAACTCTCACCAACCAAACCGCGGCCAACCCAAACTTAACATTTAAAAGTAATTTGGTTTAAAAGTTTCTTCCTTGGTGTAAACCAGGAATAAGAAAATATATTACAGAACCCCCTATGGTATAAAATGGGAATTTCATAATATACTTGATTTCGAAGGAGCACTCGGGAAACAAAAATGAGCATGTTTCGATTTTTGAGAAGCAACCCTTAATTCAAGAAATTTCAATTGCGTGTGCTATTACTGTGCTATTACTGTCGACTATAAGTATTTCTAATGTTTATAAGAATGCAAATCATTTTTTTCCGTGCGGATCCCTAGAAACCTAATACCAAATTACGAGCGGCAGAGGTCCCTATGAGGTCACCACCTCCCTAGTCAAACTTTTGTCTTGGGCTCCTCATGACTTGAAAAATTGAGCGAAGCATTTTGAAACTCAGTTTTGTAAATTATTTGGTAATTATTAAGTAAGTCGAAATGTACAATTATCCAAATATAATAGGTACAAGCGTAACATTATCTACACATAATTACTTATAGGTAGGTACTATGTGCAGGCTAGTTAAAAATGTAAAGCGCCGAATAAAATTAGGACTCTGGTTTTTAATTAAGTACCGTCCTATCTACCTATGTCTACCTAGTACCTACCTGCCTAGGGAACTATTGTTATATTATTCTGTGCTACAGGATGAAAGATTTTAAACATGGAACAACATCAATAAAATTAGATATTACGTGAATAAAGCCCTGGATCAATATCAGGGAAGTTGTTTCCAATAAGTCCTCCAATAACTTATTTTAAGTGAGAATAATCCTTTCAAAGTTAACTCCTCGTTGAATAATCTACACTGTTGTCACAACGAACAGATCCATTATAATAACCTCGATGGGTCAGCATGCGTCATTGTATTCTCAGAAATTTTGTTATATCGCAATAGAATTATTTGATCTGGTAAAATCTGGATATAAAATCTGTCGTATGTTTGATCACATTTAGTTTTAAGTAGAACCGGTGATATGATCAAAAAGTGATAACCGACCGAACGACTCCGCGAATATAATAAAAAGTAGCCTATGCCTATGTTGCCCAGGAGTGTAAACTATAATCGTAGAAAGTTCGATCAAAATCCCTCCAGTAGTTTTTGATCTATGCGTGCACATACATACATGACACACAGTGCCAGACAAAAGGACCAAAATTTACTGATTGCATTTTTAGCATTTGTATCGATCACCAATATCACCCAATAGTTATTTTGTAAATATTATTCAATATACCACACTGACCTCTATACAAATTTATGAGTAGGTATGGGCTTTCCTACTAACGAACTGGTTAAACAAAAACAGCCAACCTGAAGCATTATTCTGTATGGCAATGAGTTGAAATCGCAGTCTTAAAAACGTACCTAAGTGGTTGGCAGATTGCGGTAGGTACCTAACATAGAAGAAAGAAACTAGCGTAAATCTGAACCAACTTGATTGTATCGGTCATTACGAACGTGCCTGCTCACGTTACGGTTGGTCAATCCGAATAAATAAGGGGGCTGATGACAGTCACCGGAGCCCGTAAAATAAACACACGTACCTAATTCCAGAGATCATTTGCTTGTCGTATTGGAGGTCCCCAAGGGCCGTTGTCGACACTATTCATCGGGATGAAGGCAACACTATCACAATTGCTTTGATTAGCTGCAATTTGTGTAGATGATAAGTCGGTAGGTTTATCCTCACTTATGATGATAAAGCCCATTATGTCTTAAATATTTAGAGATAGGTACCTACTCAAGTTTACATAAAATTATTTTAGTTTACATAAAATAACACGTAGTAGGTACTGTACCTACGTATCGTAACGTATAAAACTCAGTCCGTCATTTAGGATTAATTTTTAAAAGAAAAAAATACTTTGCCGTTTATTGAGTATAGGTATCAAACGGTGGGTGAAAAATCAAAAATCTTGGGACCTTTCATGGGATACACGAACGACTATCTATGGAGCCACATACAATCTGAGCTGTAGGTATTAATTATGAAGACTGCATGGGCCGATAAAGCTACTATAATATTTAGTTGGATTTGCAGTATTTTATACATATTTGCACTTTGAGAGTATGCTCCTGTAATCATCAAAATTCTTATCATTCCCTCCTGAGCCCTACCCTACCCTATTTCCCTTCTATGGCAACGCACTAGTGCCATCTCTGATGTTACGCGCATTCTCTGATGGCACATAGGTATTATGCATTTAGGTAGGTTACAGTTTTAACCTTTTACTGTGGTATAGGATAGGACGCAAATCACAACATTTTTTGCTTAAGTAATAATGTAAGAAATGTTGGTGGATTTTTATTTATATTTGGGAGGTATCAACGTACCACCGGGATGCGTGGGCCGGTACCTACCACACGGTGTACCTAGGGCAACGCAGAAGGCAGCGCCTCTCTCTCGCAGGGACGACACTACCGTCTGCACTTCTGCAGCCTATTCCGGCCGAGGTACCGCTCCCCTTCCTCTCCCCCTCTCTCTCAAGGTACGGAATACGGAACCTTTCCGTAGTCCGATGGGGCTATCTTATAACCGTAGATGGCCTAAGTTCAGTCGTGGTGCAAGGGAAAAGCCTAATTGGGTAACCTTATAAGGTACTTACTTACCTAACCTACCACGGTAATCCAGACCCGCGTCCCGGTCCCACAAAACCATCCCTGATGACCGATGATGGTATCTGTGAGAATTTCCGAAGGAAAATAAGGGTATATTTACCTACGCTAAAAGAATTATAAATAATAGGAAAATGAATAATGATAAATTAATAAATAACTTGATGAAGCTACTGCCCGGTGACCACTATATTGCCACAACAAAAAAGAGTTCGTTCCACTGCGCTTTTACCGTCATGGGCATGCCTACTATGTACGCACGAAAACCTACGAAAGTTATCAAAAGTTCAATTATAGTAGGTAGGTACACTTACCTAGTACCTATATATTCAAAGTATTAAGCCCTTTGGACCAAATGTTAAGACAAAGACTTTGAGTCCAATAAGAATTTATTGACACATTCTTATTGGACTCAAAGTCTTTGTCTTTACTTTTGGTCGAAAGGGCTTGAATGGACCTTGTAATTTATAGCTTAGCCATTTTACTACAAGGGTCACGCTTAGACGTTTAATCCATCTCTTATTAACAATTTCAGAGAAGAATTTCATAAGTCGTCATAAATGAATATTTACGTACTTTACTTAGGTACTTCTAATTTGTAGCTACGGTTCACATAGAGTCCTTTTACAAGACGATTCCATTCCAACGCAACGCGATGCCTACTCAGAAAAATCAGTAATCACTTGCCGTTGATATTATCAAACACTTCGTAGAAATTGTGTTTCAATAAACAAGACCTTTGTTAAATGGTGTCACTGTGTAGGTACCTATTAAATTTGAAGAAGCCGAAATGTGAAGAATGTAGCTTGGCATCAAGTTGAAACTAAAGTTGTCGCTCGACGCACACCGGATACTGATTAGCATTTTCACTTGATTTACCTAACACTGCATACAATAAATCGCTGAGTGCAAGCTGCTTCAATCGAACGCGTCGCTGGTATTATAGGTACACCTACCACACGCTCAAATTCGAATACAAGTTTCCAGTAAAGTTCGTTTTACTTACCGGTTTAGTGAGAACTACGTCCAGCCATCGCTTTAACAGCTTACATATGCACACCGCAACCAACTTATAAACAAACTTTTAAAAGTTTTTCAAAGTTCCACACTTTTGCGTTAAAGTTCACGTAAGTATATAAGAAAGATTCATCGGCCTTATCGGGTCGGGAGTGACAGAGATACTTATGTTGTGGTTATGTCGTAATAGGAGATTTTTGTAGACGAAACAGGTTTCCGGCGGCGAAAAGTGAGTTTGTAAGTTTGTTTGAGAAAGCGACGCAGAGCGCGAGCGGGGCTCGCACACGGACGCTCGGTGGAAGGTACCACGCGGTATGACACTCCGCTGAACCGAGGACCGAGCAAACGGTCCAAGTCGCGCGGGTTGAAGGCGGGAGCGGAGCGGCAACGTTGCGCACCAACCCCGCGCGCGGGGGATTTAATACCTCCATGGCCCACCTAACATAATGGCGTCATTGTTCCATTTGTTATCTCACAGCTTCTGAAGACAATTTTTCTCCATAGGTATCCTGGTTCCAAAAAGGAGAGCTTCTAAACTCGTTGATAGCTATGGCCAAAGTTTGGAAGCACTTCCAACGGTTTCAAAACCGCTGTCTTGAGCTTTTCTTGAAAACAACAATGAAATACAGGATATTGTAAACTGTCGCCTTTATACGACCAGTTAAATAAGTTTAAAAGTAATGAATGTTAAAAAAATGTATCAGCTAAGTGGTTTGACCATTACTGAGGTCACAACGCGCTTACAATATGCTCAAATGCATTCACTAAAGTTCCGGTGACTCACTCACCGGTATGCATTGCTCACATTTGCTTAACATAAGACCTAATCAACAGGTGATTTTGTGTTATGCATCAAGTAGCTTCCTATTTAGTATTATTCTTCTAAGTTATAACTACATAATATTATTATATCCTATGTCTGTATTTAACATCAGTAGGTACCTATTTAAGCGCAGTGCATACTTTATTTTACTTTATTTTTCATTGCTTAAACTATTCTATTCATGTTAATAAAAAAAACTTGTGATCCGCCCACGTATTGCTCCGGTGTTATCGGTGTTAGTCAGTCTTCAAAAGTTTATAGATTCAAAATGTTAAAATACACGATATTTTTGTATTGTTTAATTTTGGCATCCTGCCGCTTATCAATCAGTTCTACATTGAACAATATTTAACTGTTAAAAACATTCTTCTCATGGATGGAGTCACCAACAATCTATATAACGATTCAAGCGACAATGGCAGACTTTTAAATTATTTTTCAATAATTTTCTACTGCAGATAGATCCCGTTACACATGTAGTTGTTATCGGTTACGATTAGACATTAAAATAATTGAACTATAGCTTTTGTTGAGGTGGAAGTACTTAGTATCTACTCCGTGGTCTTGACGGCATGAGAGTATTCTAGAATCCTAGTGGGTACTCTATATTTTTGGTGTATTTCTAAGGGTGTATTAAACCGTATTAACTGATTTTATAATCTGATTTCATTATAATTTAATCTACAGAAGAATTATCACATAATCGTCATAAGCACATAATTATCATGCGCAGATATTTTCTATTCCAGGACACATATTGCTCTACCAAGCTGGATAATCTGCCTTTGTTGAACAACTTTAAGTATCGACTCTTCTATGGCAATTGCTCTATTTAGGCTGTGCAGCATCTTTGTTCTAGCAACGTCGTCGCAACTATGACAATATCGTCGGTGAACCGAAGATGCGAGATGTACTGTTTATGTTTATACCCCGCCCAGTCCTGTCCAGAATCTTGAAGACATCCTCAACTGGAACTGAACGGGCAGGGGGGCTAAAAAGGCCACATTTGATGTTTCATATTGTGTTCATCATATCCGTCAGTTGACATATTTTGACATATTTTATTATGTAAATTATGTCACCTGACAGATAAGATGATCATATTATGAAACATCCAATGTGGCCTTTTTAGCCCCCCAGGAAGTTCTTATAACCCACTTATCTCTGAGATTTTATTTCACGCGTGCACTTGAGTAGTCCCATTGAAAACTGACGTAGTTTACCTTCCTCACCCATGCTAATGGCGGCATCACACTTCGTTACGTGCCATTTGTTATTCACTTTATTCGGCGACATACGACGAAGTGTGGAGGGCTCATTCGTTTATATTTACCTTATTCGCTCGCATTACGCATACGCGTGAATAGTACTTCAATACGTTTTTATAGCTGACTGTACACAAATACGTCAGATTTTCACGATTAAGTTAGTTGATAACAAAAAAAAAAGCACTCCGGGAGTGCCGGTAGAAGTGAAAACTTCAATATTAACGTTGTGTTTAATTATAAGTATAAAAGTACTATCATTTATGAGGTAGAATACAATGTTTATTTATTGCGCTATCGTACACAAATATGACAATTTATATGTTGTTATTTATTCACATTTACGAATACACAACAGTGTATTTACTACACAACAGTCAAGCAATCAGCTGTCACCATCCTTGGATACGCGTGGGACGCTGTACATAAACACACACGGTCATTCGCGCAAGCGCCCTGTGCCGCCTAAACAGAGCAGCACACTCAGGCACGGTAGAAAGAGTGGGAGATACTAGTTCCTCTCCCTTCCCCTCGATCTTACGCTTTTTCGATCAGCATCACGTGACCCTGACGCGAGTTTGAAAGTTTTTACCCATACAAAAAAAAGTGCTCAGCGCCGCTAAAGAAGTTTTCACTTCAAAAATATTATTTTGGAAAGTGCCACCTACTTCTAAAGGAGGTACACTGTCCGCCCTGTATGTTTGTATGTATGTTTGGCCGCGCCTCACGTTGGGTTTCAGTTATGCCGATGACATGGTGCTGCTGAGCCCATCGATCGGAGCTCTGAGAAGAATGATTAATAATTTGTGAATCCTCCGCCGATGCCCATGAGCTCAATTATAAAGCACTCAATAGTGAGTTCAGGCTTTTTATGACAGGTACT